>OX155954.1:8433155-8443155 GCA_944548615.1 Micropterix aruncella
TTTATTACTAGAGCACCGAGGGCAAACGACTGAGTGGGGCGACGGCGG
The DNA here is from genome assembly GCA_944548615.1 of Micropterix aruncella. NCBI lineage: Eukaryota > Metazoa > Arthropoda > Insecta > Lepidoptera > Micropterigidae > Micropterix > Micropterix aruncella. The sequence goes on from OX155954.1 coordinate 8,433,204, forward strand.
CGCGCAATCGAGATAACTGCCGCAGGGCGAGTAGCCCTGCGACAGCCGGTTCAATAGGCCCGGCTCACATAAAGCCCTGCTTGACGGGCCTCGGACAAGGCCCGTTAATGAGCAATCGTCTTTAAGCACTATAGTCGCCGTCATACAAACTGATGACCGGCCCCGTACCTGCCATTGAGCGTAGGGACGGCCGCTTGACGATAAAAGATTTATTTAAAAGTCGATATCATTATTATATTTTGTTTGTATTATTAGGCATATGTTATAACATTATTTAATTACTAATAGGTTCAAGCACTATAGAGGCAGGTAGGCAGGTAGACATGCTGCCGGCAAACAAACCACATCAATTCGTCAATCAAAATAAATTTAAAATGTGTATATATCATATTTCTTTACCTAGTTGTATGCGTTTTAATAATAGTATGCATTTTAATAATGATATAATATCTTATTCAATTATCATTACAGTTGTGTAATTATTTATTGCAACACAAGACTTATATCGAAAATAGCCAGGTGTCCTAAAAAATAATATACATTTTAATTAGCTAATTAATCGATCATTATATATATACGTACTATTTCACTAATCACTATTTCACTAATCGTGTAATTGTCTAGTGATTGAAATATTGCGTGTAAAGCGTTATACGTTATTTGCAATGTTATAAGTTACATACTTATTTATTTATTTATGACGGCTGAGGTTTTTAATAGCGACAAGCCTCAAGTGAGTGGTTTAGTACATCGATTTTCGATTGTCACTATTAAAAAATTCAACCTGTGTAGTAAACAATATCGACAATATCGATAATATTTTATCGGTATTTTTTTATGCGACATGACATAACATGACCTTTACTACAGATCTGAGTGAGAGATCGTAACTTTATGAAAATGTGAAAGGGATGTCATGATTCTAATGATTTTTGGTCCAGTCATCAGTTTGTATGGCGGCGTCTATAGCTGTTTATAAAGAAAACACGCGTCAACGGGAACGTTGATTTTGATTCAACGAATATTGTTTCAAAGAAGAAATTTATTCTCTAATAGCGTGCTTTTTAGCGCGATCATTATAAATACAATAGTTCACTGTTTGTAACGGCAGTCGTGTTTTTAAATTATTCAAATTATTCTTCTACTTATTTCAGATAGGTTATAATAAAAAATCGCGATATAAAAGTGTAGATATTGTAAATATTCCTCCGCGAATCTGTCGGCTTTCTTTTATTTCCCTTTCCCCGGTAATTAACTTCCGCTCTTCCGATGGCTTCAAGAGCCAATAATGAAACTCACTGTTTCGTTAAGTTGAAAGTAATTAAAATACCATTATAATTGAATTTCTTGGGGTTTCTTTGTTTGTCGGAATCTTAAACGGATTAATTAAAGGTATTGTGCGCATCTAAATCTTTATGATAGATGCTTGAATGGTGTTTTGTTCTTAGACGTATAAATATACGGTATCAACCACCGGCAGCTATGCTACGAAAAAGAGGCCAGAGGCTAGTTATTCAGCAGTTCAAAGTGCGCGATTAAGGGTCGGCTCCATGCAAACCCGAAAAATGTTCTTCTTATGATCACAATTGCATATACGGATAAGTCTAATCTAGTTCTCTTTATGTAACATATCACCTTTACGCCGACGACGTCCAGATCTATTCTAATTTTCAAAAATGGTATTGAAACAGCGAACACTGCAATTAACGCTAATTTGTATTCCATATTCTACGTCCTTTGTATTTATTCTAATTCGAGTTAAAACTGATAATCCTAGCTTACTAGCCATGATGGATCTTTTCGTTCCTAATAATTATATTCGTGCTCGATCGCACCATCTTTTCGCGGAGCCGTTCTTGCGCACTAACCTTGCGAGGTGGAATTTGATGGCGGGTGCTTTACGACGCCTTAATAAAATCCATTTGATGGCACCAGATTTTGATATTTATACCGCCAATCCTCATTCGTTTAAATTGCAGGCAATAAATTATTTATTCTTAAATTATTATACTTAAAGTATTAAAAAGTGATATTCTATTTGTATAATTAAAAATTAATATATTTAATAATTTTAATTTGCTTTTCTCGCATTAAACGCATTGCTTTTCTGTAATGTTGATTGACAATAAGCGAAACAAATAAGTAAATAAAAAAATATATGAATATCTGGTTTAAATGCCATCCCTTGGTACTAAATCCCTCTATAACACACGCGATCATCGTCGGCAACAGTTTATACAGCGCGAAGATCGACATTCAATTATATCAACAAAAACTGCTTTTACGGAGAGTGAACTATTTATTGTATTTATAATTATTTTTATTACGGTTAAATATTTGTAGTTTATTTATTTTTACATATAGGTACATTTATATTTTTCGAATGAACTCAATCAGACCATCATTTGACACTAAACAAAATATATTTATGTAAATTTATTGACATTTGGACATTTAGACATTTAGGCAACTAATTACCTAATACTTTGACAGTTAAAGTGCCATATGCCACTCGGAATGACATAACGATTGTAACAATGTCACACACTTCTAAATCAATTAAAGCATTTAGTAGTTATGGAGGATTGAAAAAAACGGAAAGCATACATAGATGAACCCTGAACTCATTACACTCCTTTTAAGTTGGGCAGTCGTGTAAAAATATGCATTGCGACGCAGGATATTCCGTATAACGAACAGGTGAAAATACTTGGTGTCCTTTTAAACCAGAATCTGTCCTGGCAGCACCATATTAGGGAGATAAAAGAAAAGATCGTCAACAGATGTCGCTTCACTGAAGTGGCTTCGAAATTTTCTCCCGAAGATAAGCAAAGTGACACTCTGCCAATCTTCCATTATAATACTCCTTCACTATGGCACAGTGTACCGACAGAGCAGTAAGCGCATTCTCGACCAGCAAAGGGATGCGGGCATATGGTCCGAGGTAATGAACAGAGAGGTACATCCTGCGCGCGGCCTTTAGCCGCGCGTACCTTGTAAATTATGACTTCTATTTTCAAGGTAACGTTGCGAAGTAGGATGATATACAATATTTTTATAATAGTGAGAATGCGCGGAAATTCAGATTGCCTCCTAAACTCACAGATTATTATTATTAGCAGACATTTTCCAAAGAAAAAAAAAGGAAATTAGGCCTCCCAAGTATTAAGTAATACAGTTGCATCAGGTATACGTGTAACTATATCGGTAGAATCAGGTTCTCTAGATATTTCTCCACTATATACAGCAAGAATTGCTGTAAAGATGAATAAACTATTGGATTCACTAAATTCCAGTCGCTTCAACTCAAATAATTAAGACAAAAAGCCATTTCAGGGAGAAGATTACCAAAATGATATAATTAATGAATCTTCATTTTTCCATTATGATGGCTATTAAGAGGACTAATGCAAAAGACTTTGCATTAGTGCTCTTAATAGCCTGAAATACAAACTCAATTCTATTTCTAATAGTTATGCTTCCCAATCACTATAAATTCAGTTTTCGGCGTATATGAATATTTCAAAACACTTAATATTGAATATTTATTTACTTGTCGATTGTCTTGAAAAACTGTTTGGAGCAATACGAATAAGGTGGCAATTGTCTGGTATACTGTGACTAAGGAGACGCCGTCTTTCACGGTCTGACGGAAGTGCTGGCTCTTAAGGGGGGAGCCTGGTAAAGGAGGCACAAAAAAACATGTTTTTCTTGTAATTTCATGTTTTTTTTAGCAAAGTTGAAATCTAAATGTGAATATTTTATATCAGTTTGATTAACATTTGATAAATAGATTTTTATTTGCAATAGAAAAAAAAACATTTTTGAGGTATTGCAAGTGTTTCTACCGGTACAGAAATGACGGTATCTGTTTGCGCCGGTAATAGCGAGCGTAATTTATTCTGAAACAAAAAAAGTAAACTAAGATATTTAATTTTACATGTGTATTTTCTCGATGTACTAAAAAAATAACAAAAACCTATTATTGTTATAGATATTCAATGATTAAAAAAAACGATTTTCGCCTCAAAATTTTGAGTTTAAATAGTAAAAAAAAAATATTACATAAAAACATCAAATTCATAAAGAAGAAAATTTAATAATTTTTGTTTTTTTTTAAAGAACAAGTCAATTTGTCGAGGTTTTTTTTTAATCACCAGCGCTGAACAGAAAAATATGGTTTTGAGGAAAACGCATTTAAAATTGTCTTTAAAGAACAGTATTAAGTTTTTTGACACTTACAGCAATCTATAACTATTAGCGATTCCAGAGGTAATAGATTTCAACTTTAAGTTTGAAAAAAAAAAAGACAAATATGTTTTTTTGGCCTTCCAAACCAGGCTCCCTCCAACCCGCTCGCTCCGTAACATCCATTTCGGGACATTTATGTCGGCCGCCTAAACTCTGTAACGTCCGCTACCGGACCAAGCGCTCGCCGCTGCGAAAAATGCAATTTACGATTCGAAACGTCGTACTATATGCTTTCTGAGGGCGCAACGATATGGCCAAAATATCTTTAATTCAAGATATCCGTGTGGCAATATCGAACAACGATTTAAAAAGTGAGCATAGACGTCAAACGCCTAGTCTCCCGTCGGCAAATCGCACGGCCGCGTACGGCTCCGCGAAATTGGTGATAAAAAGTGTGTGTGTGCAGTTTTTGAGTGTTATTTACTGGAGATCAGTGAGTAATATGCATTTTAAGTAGTTTCGGAATGAGGATTAGTCATTTGAGATAGTCCATTTGCTGTTTTTCACGAATTTTTAAAGAAAACACTTCGGTGACAACAAACGGCTCGCGAAAAAATGGTTGTTATTATTTTGTAATGTTTATGAAATATCCCGATATATTGCGAAATATGACGTTATGTCGCTTTAATTTACTAACAAAATAAGTATTGCTTCATTTACATCCTAAGTTATCACATAATTAGGCGTATTTTGAACATTATATCTTGTTTTGTAATATGAATCGCGCAAAGAAACTTGTTTTGATAATTACTATGAGAGAATAAAGTGCGATTTTCCATAGTTTTTCGATGAAATGTGACTCTTTGGAGTATAGTAATTAGTTATTAGACATATCATAAGTCTATGATAAGACAATATAATTGAAAAAATCTAACGAATTTTATATTATGAGCATTCAAAGTTTATTATTAAGTTCGGACGCGGAAACTCTCAAAACTTTAGATTTTTCTATAATATCAGACAAAGCTCAAAGTTCTGGTGTGATTTCTAAGAAGTGTGATGTAGTAATAAAGTTATTTTGAAAGAATTTCATATAAAAAAATACCTTAAGTAGTCACAAATTAAAAATTAAATTTTTTTTTTTTACGAGAATACATAATTTTTTTCTTGGCTGAATAAATAAATATTTTTGTATGCAAATAAGTAAAAAAAAAATATCGTTTTGGTAAAGCATTTAATAAAGAACATAACTGTATTTACAATTTTTGCATATTTTACGTATTTTCTGACAAAAAAATCGAAATGATTTTATAGGCGAGTTTTTTCAGTTTGCCAATTTTGTAATATTTATTCATTATTATCTTAATTGTTTTACGAGATAAGGTTATAATGTTTTATATGTTGAATGCGATCATTTTTCTCTTTATCTTTTTTTAATCCGTTTAGTGGTTTATAAGTTATGATCGTTTTTCTCAAGGCCGTTGACTCGCGTCGATTTTTTGCCCGAATATGTCGCGCGCAAAAGTGATAGGTGAGTTTTTACTTCGCGAGAGGAGGGGTTTGTGAATGTTACAGAATGCCTGTATCCGCCTCATTTAACGCCTCAGAAAAATCGTATTAAATGCCGGGTCTAGTCGTATACCCCTACGGTTTACTTGCATGAGAGATTGGGGAACGTGTTTGTATAAATTATTTCTAAAATTGCGTTTTTGACACGCACAGTAGATTTATGGTTATTGATCGCGCTGATAGTGTAGGCCTAATAATTTCCATTTCACTAATAAACACGCAGCCAATCGCACCAATAATGAAACGTGTCAATCAATCAATGCGGGCTTCGCGGCAGCGCGGCGGCCGCTAATTTCCGTATTTCCGCCAAACATTTCGATTATTCAGCGAGATTACTCCGCTTGCTTTCGCGGCAGCAATTTTGGCGTATTCCCACCGTATTACGCCCTCCGCATGCATTCTCTACCCCCTCCACCCCTCCCTCCCGCCCAACCTATCAGCCCGCCCTTTGCTGTCAAGACCAGTAATTGTTTTGTTCGGGCGTTTTCAGAAAAACACAGTTTTGTTCGAACACAGTGCGCTTCAAACAACAATATATTATTCGACATACGATAATGGAGCGGTTGAAAACCTTTTTATAGAGCCACGAAGATTTTTGCTAATGAAATAGTAGGTATGGTACAGTAGGTATAGTAGGTATTATCGGTACTACCAGTAAGGTAAACGATACAACCTTCTCTTTCTAGTTCGTTATCGTATTCGAATGTGCATTTTTCTTTTAGTGGAATAAAATAATAGTTTCAAAAATTAGAAAACACACATTTTAAGTATTGCACTAAAGACCCAACACTAAAATTCTCAAAATATTTAACCACTCTGTTATCACTGTGTCAGCGCCCCACACTTTTTACACTCAAATAATATAGTTAATTACAAACATAGCTTACATTCAAAGTAAAGGGCTCCCTAGACGATCAAGCATGCTTGACAAGCATCTCGTCGCGGGCTGGGAGGGGATCGTAAACCGCAGGAAAAATGCAAATATTTTTTAAAAATATTTACCAAAAATGCCTAATTTTGTAGTTTATACCAGGGAGTCAAGTCATTCATCAATCAATTACGTCTAATCAATGTTAATCCCTGGTATAAACTATAAAATTAGGCGTTTTTGGTAAATATTAAAAAAAAATATTTGCATTTTTCCTGCGGTTTACGATCTCTTCCCAGCCCGCGACGCGATGTTTGTCAAGCATGCTAGAATAAGAATAAGAATAAGAAAAAAATATTTTCAAAAATCCGATCTGGGTATAGAAATTACATATCAAATAAAATGGGTATTTCTACAAATAAAATTACATTTCAAGTTATAAAAAAGTCTACAAAAACTAATATTGGAAACAAACATAGAAATTCAAAAATAACAAAGACATAAAAACTAGAAAAATAAAAATAAACAGAAATAATGAGAAAACATAGAGAATCAGCAATACAATAACAAAAATATATGAAAACTAGAAAAATAGAAAGCATCCAAATAGTTCTACATAAACTACATTTAATAAGGATCAAACTATCAATCAACAATCAAGAAATATAAAAATGCATCGACTCTCCAAAGAACAAAAAATCAACTGGTCTCGATGATATACCTGTTAGCGTAATTAAAATCCATAACCGTGTACTGGCACCTTGTCTAACATATCTTTACAATTTAAGCTTTTCAGAGGGAATATTTCCAGATTGTCATAAAGTAGCCAAGATTACACCGATATAAAAAAAATCCCGGGCGATCCCACGAGCGTAGAAAATTATCGACCCGTAGCCCTACTGAGTAATTTCTCAAAAATTTTGGAGGTCACCGAAAAACGACTAAATGGTTTCCTTGAAAAAATTATGGTCGTCTAGGGAGCCCTTAAGGATCATGGCTTATATTAGTGTGACTTAGGTCCTTACAGGGTAAACAGTGATAACAGTGGTTAAATATTTTTATTAATTAATTAATTAATTTATAAATAAATAAATAATACATATTTTGTGCTTTTTATTTTTTTATTTTTTAGTACAGTACTTACAAAAACGTGTTGTTTTTTTTAGTTTTTGAAATTATTATGTTATTTTTTACTTTTTAGTGATAAGACTAAAATAATACTTTCAGTCTTATCTTGTCATTCATGAGAGTAGGTTCATTCATCTCAAGGTGATTCCAACAAGCCCAAACACGATAAGCATTTATCGTTTTGTTATTGAGTTCCAGTGCCAACCTTCCGGCTTCGTCATCAGACCCTGGAAAACAGTCATGAGCAGAGTACATCTGAAGACAATTCTAAAAAGCCCAAACACAGATAATAAAGGTTGTTCGTTATAGAATTCCAGTGCCACCTTCTGACTCCATTATCAGACTCTGGAAATAATTCACGACCTGAGTACATCTCTAGTCGATTTCAACAAGCATACACACGGCTGAGTAGTTCCGTTAAAGAATTCCAGTGCCAACCTTCCGGCTCCGTCATCAGACCATGGAAATAATTCATGACCAGAGTAGGTATATCTCAAGGCGATTCCAACAAGCCCAAACACGGTTCTGATGCTTTGTTTCGTTATGCAGTTCCTGTGACTACCTTCCGCCTTCATCATCAGATCAGCTCGATGATAACATATTATTGTATTGTCATAAGAACTACACACAATTGCCAAGTTTCATGTTGATGCGACTATCAGAAGTGGTTGAAATTCGACTTGCAAGATTCCGTTAATTGATAGATTGATACACGTATAAGTCAAGCTAATAAAATAGTGTAAAAATAGTGTTTCCGTCCATTAAAATAGGCGCACTATCCTTAAATTAACCAAGAAGGATGTAAACATACTATATGTATCTCGATTTTCTTAGAATTTTAAACCACCTCAATATCCGTGGTGAGTTTTACGGAGGTAGGAAAATACGATAACGGACTGTGGAATAAGAAAAAGTGATTAATGCTATTAAAAAATAAATACCTATAACTTAACTAACAAATTAAAAAGGAATAAACTTGCTATATAAACGAAAATGATGTACATTAATTTTGTTTATTAGGGCCAAAACCTACACACTTTTAAAATGTACATGATGGTTTTATTTTTTCATTTCATTTCACATGTTGCTAAACTCTACTGGACCGCCAACACTGACTTTCACCAGCTCCTCAAAAATATTTTACTAACAAGGATTTAACTATCAATTCTGTGCACTGAACAGAACCTCTGAAGTAAGTGAGTTGCACCATCATTTCTTTTGGCAAACCTCAGGACCACCGCCCCCATCCCTCCACATTATGCACAAATATCGAATATTGTCTCAACCTCCTACTAAGTAATACAGAAATGTCAAAAAGCGCATTTGAATTTTTCTCAAGTGGAATTGTTTCCCAAATTCAGGAACAATCTCGAGAAGAAAAGGAAGAAAACCAGTATTTTTATTAAACTATTGAAGTCTATTGAAACATTTTATCGAAAAAAATAAATATAACTTATGGCTCCGATTTCTCCAGTCTGCAAAAAATGCGATTATGAAATGTAGGATGTGATTGATATTATAAAATGCAGCGATCACAAAACTATGCTCAATACTACATCTACGATTTGGTCGAAATAGTGCCTAATACGCTTGGAGCTATAATTTGAACGACTAATCCACTTGTTTTTTTTTTAAAAAAAAGGCAGTAAAAGAGCCAATCATCGACGCCCCGGCGAGGTAAGCAGCTAATATCCTCGAAGGCAGACGGTACGCCCGTCGTTATTCTGGCCGGAAATGGCCTCGGAGGCGGGAGACTGAAACGGAATCGGGAATGGCGCGCATCGGAAGTTGGTGGCGCATAAAAAAAAGTGAGGGAAATGTTTCGTTTCGTTAGCGCTCAGAGCGGATTATCCTCACAAATGGGATAAGCGGGAGCGCGTGCAAATACCCACTCGTGTATCTAAGTAAAGGAAATAAACCTCAATAATATACTCAATTCAAGGGATGCTACGTATATATATTTATATATATACATATATATATATATATATATATATATATATATATATATATATATATATATATATATATATATATATATATATATATATATATATATATATATATATATATATATATATATATATATATATATATATATATATATATATATATATATATATATATATATATATATATATATATATATATATATATATATATATATATATATATATATATATATATATATATATA
>OX155954.1:8448155-8473155 GCA_944548615.1 Micropterix aruncella
AGCACCTACGTCATAGTTACGTCTTAGTTACGTTCTTTCGAGATGAGTCTTGAATGATTGTAAAGAACGCGAGTTTCGTATATTTGCTTTGAGATCGTTCTATAAGCAGAGCCTAGAACCGGACACAGAAAGAGTAGACATAAAAATCGGTAATATGATGACAGGGAATTTTGAGTAAATTGCCAGAGAATGACCTAAGTATGAGACAATGGGAACTTAATGGTTCGAAAACTCGACAAAAATATGATGGTGTTGATTGGGAGAATACACGATAGAGGAGAACTATGAACATTTCTCCTTTGACGTACTGACAAGCACTTGTGTACAACAACCGTGCCTTGTATTCGGACATATGATCATACTTACGTAGACCGAAGATAAATCGTATGCATACATTTTGCAAACGTTCAAGTTTGTTGAGTAGTTACTCTGATAAATCGATATAAGCCACATCTGCATAGTCAAAAAAAGGTAAGATGAGAGACTCTCGAGTGTTGATTTGCCAGTCATGGTATAGTGTTGATTTGCCAGTCATCTTGGCATCATTTTTGATTGGGCCATCTGTACCTGAAGGCAATCGATTGAATACTGCGTTCGAGTGGCGGTCTGGGACCCGTTTTTGAACAAATCTCTATGATTTATGGTCGACTGAAGCTCCGCCCCCCTCGCGTCCCACCGCCCGCTATAGTAACGCCCACTCCGCCAAAGGGCCCCAACATCGGCGTTGCCACATTGACCCACCATAAAAATGCGGCCGCTTTACAATCGGCTATAAAATCCAGGGAGTATGTTGTAAATTAATCACTTTTTATTTCTCGGAATTCCGTTGCTTGGATTAGAAACATCTAAACATAGAAACAGCAACAACGAAAAGCTTGTAAATTTGCAGCTTGCACCTCCTAACCTAATATTATTGTATTATTAATAGGATAAAATCGAATTTACCGCATGAAGTTTGTAACATCCGACGTTTCGGCGGTATTGCAACCGCCGTTGTTCAGGGTAAACTGAAGTGCTGTTAATCGTCATCCGTTGTTCTTAGGGTCTGCTGCTGTTACTTCGAGTATGACGGTGGTGGGGTGGCGAGTTCGACGCGCGAATTTTAAAAATCCGTCGTGCACACAACACTCACTGTATATTGTGTTACGTCCGATGCGGCGATTACGCCGTAACACAAGGTAGCCTGGTATAATTCGCATATTTGTACAGAAGCAAAATATATTTTTTTGTTTTTATTTTATTTTATTTTATCACCGCCCTTGTTCGTGTCAAAAATACTAACAAAGTTATCTTAAATAGTAACATTGTAAAATTGTTATTATTTTATTCTTCAACTTAATTAGGTTCTACCTACTTCATATACATTAGTACCTATCTAACTTCTACATAGAAGTAATTTAAGGGAACAAATTAACCTACATAAATGTAAGCGATTATTAAATGCTCTAAAATAAATAATCAGTGGTTACTTAGGCCGTTTTGTTTGTCCAATGTAAGCTAAACTAAAACTGCATTCGATTATATACACACCCGAGGTTTTTGAGGGTTATTACAAGCTGTTAGCCACAACTTCAATAAAGACGACAGTTATAAACTCTCTACTGCGTGGAACCCTCTTCTTAAAATGTTCTCGATGCCCATCGCCAAGCACAAGGAAGTAACATAAGATACAGTGAGTGTTAAGCCCGCCGCTACATCGCCGTTATAATCTGCGAAGTAAGAGCATCAGTTTGCCGCCAACCCGCAGAATAACGGATGACCTTTGAGAGCACTTTAGTCTACCATGGACATAGGTAGGCGGCTGTAACATCGCCAAAACTTCGGGTGCTACAAACTTCCCACGGTAAATTAATTTTATCCTATTTATAATGTCAACCAACCGCAATAGTCCTAACAAAAGCCACACACACAACTGTTCGCGCAATAGGGTTTGCATTAAAATAAGCCGAAAATGCTCACCGAATTAATAAAGCCTGTAATAGATAAAAACGTCGTTCATTAAAATTAGCGGAACGGAGAAACGTCCGTGAAAGAAGAAGCCTTTTATAAATGTGATGCCAGGGCTATCCACCGTTTCACTGTAAACGCAGCAGTGATGAAGGGATGATAATTTACATTTACGTCGTGTCCAATTGGCGGCTAAAAACCGCTCTTGGACGTGTCAAAATAAGTTAGGTGGTAAGTCTGATTACTACTTTAATCTTTAGTTACCATACATATGTTTTCAAGAATTAATCTACGAGATTAAAGAAAAAAAAAATACATGTGGCACTCGGGGACTGCCGCGGTAAAGCTATTGCATAGCATCTTTAACAACTTATGCAATTATAATTATTTATTTATTTTATTCATATTATTTTTTCTGATATCAGATAACTGCGCTCTATCGGAAAACGTTAAAATTATTCCGAATCATTTGCGGCTGCCAAAGCAAATGATTCGGAATAATTTAAACGTCTTCCGATAGAGCGCCGCGCACGAATTTTTTATTCGATAAAACAAAAAAAACGGATTATTAAAAAAAAAACGTAGATAAAAAGATAGATAATTAAATTATCTTTAAAATGGTGCAGGTTTCATAATAATACGCCAGATAGTATTTGCGTAGTAGTCGTTTTTGTGTTCGGTTAGACCTAATTTCACAAATTAATTACACTATGTAATATACACAAAATCTAAAATATTCAAAGCTAAGAATATTAGGAAAATGTTCTTGTTTAACATATATTTTTTTCGAATCGTAAGCAGTACTCGTTTAGACGTAATTATCAGTTTAAAATCATTAATTTTCGTTAAGAAATTTTTTCATTCGGTCGCCGCGCTGGCCTAGGCCCGCGATAAAAGCTATGCAATAGCTTAAAAAATATATCTAGTATCCAAGAAATATTTATATAATATCCAAGACATAAACTCATTAACTCATTTTCACTGGTCGCTGCGAAGCAGTTCCTATCGATCAGCCATATGACATTGTGGTACAGTATACAAGAGAGTAGCTTCTCTTAAAACGAAATTGAAATCAAAGCGAATACGTCACAAGTCGTAAGGGCTCAGATATGGTCACCAGTTGTCCCGTAACTTGGCCAACGCAGATATCCAAGCGTTCGAAAAGGTCACCAGCCGTAATGCTAACCAAAGGCGTGTAATGCTAACCAAAGGCGTTCGTCGGGATGTACCACTCTGCCAACATCCACGCACCCTCTTCCTGCAACCCTCTTCCTCTTCTGTAACTCGAGAGTAAAGCTACTGGTGTGACTACGATGTGGAGCATACTAATACATTGTGAGCTTGTATAAACAGAAATGATGTACATCTAGTAAGTGCTTCTACCGCAGCGTTCGAGTGTCTTCTTTTTTTCTTATCTGGATTATCATGAGAGTATAAGACTGAGGATGGATTAATTATAACAAAACCTGTATATGTAGCATGGGTTTCCGACTGGGTAGGCTGTCTTTTATGCCTTTATGCCGTGCATGTCGCTGCTATAGTTACTAAGACTGTTGTGTGATATCTACAATCAAAAGGTACCTTATTACGTAGGTACCTAGGCTTACGTAGGTACGTAGGAATCCTTAACGATTCTTCGACAAATTTTCGAATTACGACCGCATATGGCAACCCCACTTTCGTGCAGGTATTCTCTGCGTGCACAAATTTAATATAGCTGTGTCTGCTGTAAAGGTAGGGTTGAATAAGCCATCGGACACGACGAGCCAATTTTACTCGTTACTGCACAAGAGGGAGCTGGAGTATGTACTACATACATTATATTCGCATATCAATTTTACTCGCGTCATTCCTGAATAAATCATTCTTTTTATGAATGCATCAGTGGCGTTGACATTTTATGTGGTACGTCAGGGCTGCATTTTTATCATCCCATATATCAAATAAAAGAAATCCTATTATTCATTCATATTAACCACACAAAAGTTATGAATAAAAACGGAAATCAATATGAGATTCATTTAGATAATTGATGGGAGTTAAAAATAAAGATAGATATTCTACAATAGTCTGAGTAATGAATAGGTTGAATACATCGTGGTGCTACCATGGCAGACTCGACGAAATACGGTTTATAGGATGTTATGGAAGACACAGTGAATAAAATTCCTACAGTTCTTGAAATATGCTTAATTAATTTGCCACCATTCCCCAGAACATTCGGAAAGAAAATCGTAATATCTACAATCTCCTATGAAAGGTGGAAAGGGCCATGACCCGTATTCTCAAATATAAATTTATTATTCTCAAATATAAACTTCCAAAACTCAAATACTAACTCATTTACTCTTAAACTTCCTTCTTTCAATTCATCCTTAAAAATTCTCCGGAGTTGCTTCAAGTTTCGCTAGGAAATTTCCTCAAAATAAATAACGAGTCCATCGTAGGAACGGTTGTACGTTTTGTCTGCTCACCGTGATGAAGTCGGGGAGCATGAGATCGATACCTCGAAGTTTACTTACGATCGTGTAAAATCCCCTTAATATTCAAACGAATGGAAAACTTTTAATCTGAAGGATTAAATTGAGTTTTCAGTGGGGCTTCTCTGCGTTTTTTTTTTTCGGGTATTTCCGGAGACGCTCCTAATATTTTAGCCCAATGCGTGGGCCACTAGGAATGATGTGAAAAACCTACATAAAATATGTTGATGATTTTTTACATATTTTTATTACAACACTTCGAATTACCCACTCTCCATCAGCCTATACACGAGTTCATTCGTCTAAAGTGTAAACTAAGATGTAAAATATTTGCCGAAGCGCGCATGAGCGAATGCAGGAACTATAGATTATATTATTATGGGTGATAAGGACATGGCATTTTTAAGTATTCTGTTTCGCTCGATAATGTCTATAACCTTAGCTGTCTATGATGATAGTTAGATATCTCTCTAATATTTTTTTTTGTGGTATATTATATGCAATGAAGAGTAAAATAATCAGTTACATAATATTGGCACAGTATACCTACTTGTCATATTGTGGGAGATATGGAAGTAAGTTTTGAATTATGATAGGGAAGACGCTGGAATACGGATCTAAATAGACCACAATCGGTTTCTTGCGTAGACGACGATGATGACGACAATCGGGGCGATTTGAAAGGTTCGGAGATCGATAAAACAGTTCGCTGGAACAAGACATGGATATTTGCGAAACAATTTATTACTTCGAATATTTTGTGTGCGTGAATAGTGGTGTGGTCTTTATTGATATTGTCATTACTTTCCCGGCCAACCAACGGTTATGGAAAGTATTGTGAACACGCTAAAATTGTTATTTCGAGATACGGAGGGAAAAATCCGTTTTTACCCCCCCCCCTCCGAGACGATTAGGACCATTTCCAGATTGAAGTCTGTGGGTCAGTGTGTGTTATTTCTCCACGATAGCATCCAAACGCTTCATCCGATTGAGCTGAAGGCATGCAGGCATCATTAGATCATGGCAAGTGTTAAAAATCTCGAAATATTAGACATAAAGTCTTCAAATTCACAGATGTACCTACACAGATGCGTCGTTGGGCCGAAACCATGTTGTGAAATTTTGATTGGAATATCTTCTACGGAGGCAAGACAATATTTTAGAAAATTTCCGCCATATTAAATAAATTAATAGTTTAAAAAAACACTAAAAACACGCTTTTATAAATGCACGTAAAACCCAAAAAAAATATTCTATTTACACTCTCTATGTACAGGTCTATATACATTTTATACAGGCACCTATGACAATATTTACACTATTTACACTGAATATTTACAAGCCAATATATAATAGGTTTGTTATAACCTTGAAACCTGATCGTGTTCAAAGTCCATTACGTGACCTTTCTCACAAGTGCAAACACGACTATGATACGATATTCCATCATGGAATGCCAATTCCTGTCTTCCGGCTTCATCATCAGACCTTGAAACTTAATCGTGGTCAAAGTTCATTACATGATTTTTCTAACAAGTCCAAACACGGCTATGATACGATATTCCATCATGGATCGCCAGTGCCTATCTTCCGGATTCATCGTCAGACCTTGAAACCTAATCGTGGTCAAAGTTCATTCCAAGTCTTTTCTAACAAGCCCAAACACAGCAATGATACGATGTTCCATCATGAAGTTCCAGTTCATATCATCCGACTCCATCATCAGATCAGTTCGACAGTACCATATTATTGTATTGTCATCAGAAATACATACAGCTGCCAATTTTCATGACGCTACGATTCTTGGAAGATAGTTAAATTAGTTGTTTTGTTAAATATTTGTGATTTATGTATTTTTCCATATACATACATATTTTTGGAATGTACTCAATCAGACCTTTCATTCGACACTAACCACGATATTTTTTAAGTAAATTTATTGACATTTCGAGATTTAGACATTTAGACAACTATTTACTTGATATTTGCACATTTAAGGTACATTATAACACGCGAGATGACATAACAATTCTAACAATGCCACACACTTTTAAATCGGTTCAAGCGTTTAGGTTGTGGTGAAATAAAGAAACGGAAAACATACATAGATTAACTCTAACCACATTACACTCCTTTTTTGTTCGCTTCGTGTAACTTTGGATTACTTTTTTAAGGGGAGGTGTTTTTGGGAGGGAGGCGAACGTCGAACCCCCCCCCCCCCTCATTTCTCTTAAGTCGGCGGCCCTGGAGATAACTGAATAGCTAATCCTAAAACAGCCTCAAAAGCCGTCATCGTTGAAACGCGACCTCGTAAAATGTACACTGAACACACGTGTGCGGGCTGCGGACCTTGTGTACACCATCCTGTATACACACGATTTGAAACACCCCTCTGCAGAGTGCCGGTCAACCATGCGGACGCAACCTCGCCCTCGCCGAACGGCAGGTTGTGGGTCGGATGTCTAGCGGGGCTAGAGCACAGGGTAAAACAAGGACGTCTATGGGGTGAGGCGAAACAGAGGAGGGGGAATTATCTATTTTGGGAGCGCTCTTTGTCGGGAACGCAATTCATTTCAAAATCAATCCGACCGCATTCTTAGGGAACGGGAACAAGCGAGTGTCGGTTGACTGGGAGATATATGGTTTACCCATAGCCATAGTCAGCCATTGCAGCCATTGTACCTATGTATAATGATTTTTGTGCAATAAAGAGATACTTCATATCGTTTCATTTCATTTCGCTGTTGTTATAAGTATTTGCTCGCTAATATTAGCTGGGGATTTAGTGCAACAGTTTGTATGGGAACCCTGCATTTTGTGATTAAAGGCTCATATTTGGCACAATTGTTCCTTAGGTGGTCCTGAGTGGTTTTAAACCGGGAGCCATCGGGGGCCACCCCGCGGGTGGCGGGGGGAGGGGGTGGGAGTTTGATTCCACCGCGCGCCACTTTGAGCCCGATATCTCTTGGAATATAGGTACTAGGGCAAATGGAATATCATTTTCGGGTAACTCAATGATAACGAATTCATTTTTGGAAGAAAAAAAACCGGTCCATAGAAAAAATATGAAATAATCGGTAACATCCAAAAATCATTCACATCTTTTTTTTACTTAATCAAAGTTTACTTTTTAACCATAAGAGTTATCGGTATTTTAAAAATATATTCCGAAAGCCACACTTATCTTAATTATACCAGTATATATTTTATTGGACTTTTCATAGTAAAAAGTGAGTGAAAAAAATATAATTCATCGCACGGCAGACCGGTGTATTACGCCTGCTAAGTAGATACGGGCATCGAGCGAAGTTAGATAAGTTATACTTATAGGATTATTTAGTTGCTGCGATAGGTTAGTGTGTTAAAAATAACAAGTACAATAGTAATAATTAGTATGATAATTATATTATTATTGCTTTTATCTATTTAATAAAAATAATTCATCATTCACACACCGTACCTAACTGAGTGGGTAAATCTTTTGGTCGACCCACTCAGTTCAGTAGTAAACAGTGAAAGAATTTAGCTGCCGCGCAGAGAATTATTAAAGCATTTTGAAAATGTGTAATTTCTGGATCGAAAAAGTTATCGCAAATTTACGGGGATGGCTAAGGACCAAGCACATGAGCAAATGAATGCCATATTAAAGGGAGATGTAGGTAGGACCTATTTTTACTCTTGCATTCATCTTTACGCTAAATAGTTTGTGATTACTTCTTCATTATACAACATAATATTATTTTACACATCACAGAATAGAAAGATAAGAAAAAGCGGCAAAGAGTTATTGATCTTATAAAGCTATTGCTCTTAAATACATAACATTTGTGAAGGAAGATTACACACAAACTCTTAAAATATTTACTGGATCCAACCAAACTTAGTAATATCTCCTTATACAACAAGTATATACACAATATTAATATACAAGTTATTAAAACACATAAAAAAGAGTGAGAGCAAAACGAAAGCAAAGATAAGAGGCCTTGAGAATGACTACAGTCTATTCAGCAAACTTTATTTTGCAACCTGTGAGCACAGAGTAGAAGATCTCAATTCATTCTTGGCGCAAGAAAACCAAGCCAGTCCTCTAGCACTTTCTTCAATGGGTAAATTGCGATCTGGAAGAAGGTCAGACCTACTAAAATCGATTACCAGTATTTTTGGAACTGCAATCGTTCCAAACGCCCCACAAGTCTCAGCGAAAATTCTAGATGGATCTGTATTAGTACACATACTGAGTTTTGGCCATAGAAAGACTTTGGAGAATAGGTACACCAGTATGTATACCATTTCTTTGCAAAGAACTTACAGGGTTTCAAAATTAAATATGGTTTGGGACATAACAACGAAAGCATAAAAAATATTAACAGAGGAAAACGTTCAAAGAAAACGGGTCACTGCTACGACGAAACTACCCAAAGTTTAGGCCAATTGGATGATGAACAATTGCTTAAGGAAGGATTGTTTGCTCTGATAACGGCAAGGAAGTTTGCAACATAGGTGGACCAAATACTTAACCAATATCACACCACGTGACACAACGCGTACGTTTCTTTGTAGTTACGTGATACGTAACCACGATGAATGGTGGTGCATGTATCTGACACTGTCGCTCATGGCTTGACGAAAATTATGCTACTGACTGTGGATACTGAGTTCGCAGACCAGCAGCAGAAGTGCAAATTACCACAATTACATAGCTTGAGGAGCTGTGGGTGCACAAAGGTTCTGGGAAACGCCACCAGTATCTCTCTGCTGTCATGATATTGCGACTACCTAAGGTAAAAACTATAATGTTTGTTTTATATTTAGTAAGTATAGATAGGATATATTAAGTCTATAACATACATAACATTTACGTCGTGTCCAATTGGTGGCTAAAAGTCGCTCTTGAACGTGGCAAAATATTTGTATTAGGTAGTCTAATTACTTCTCTAATCTTTACTTAACATAGATATGTAGGTTGTTAAGAATTTAGCTATTAGATTGGAAAAATAGTATCTCAGAAACTTTGGAACCTACTAAAAGCTATTTATTGTAAAATCTTATTACAAAACAAAATGAACGCTTATTTATTAAAAGAGTTAATAATTTGAATGGGTACCTACTAAGAGTTACTTACTCAACATACTAACTAAAATAGTCAGTAAAAAGTTAAATAATCAACATAGACGCATAATAATTGAAATAGTCAATAATTCGAGTAGGTTCGAAAACGTACTAAAAGTTTTTATAGTAGGTAATATACAAAGTAGTCAGTAAAGTGTTAAATAATAAGATTAAAGTTAATCATACATTTAAAAGCTAAAAGTACAAATTCATCATCTAAATTGGTATAAAATTTGTAAAGTCTAGCCCATAATTTTTTCAGTTATAGGGCCACGAAGAGCGAGGGTGTTGCGCCTGTTTCACCTAAAATGAAATGAGAAATTTGAAAATGGGCATTCAAAAGAATAGCCTTTTTTCAGTGTTTTAATAGTTTCTTCTAGCAATTAAGTAAGTATGGGTAGGTATGTTCTTGTATCATATATACTACTAATTATTATTTTTTCAACGAAGTGGTAGGGATTGCAGACAAATTAATACTCTTATTAGGTATTTAAGGTATGTAAGCACAAATATCAGTTAGGTACGGTGTGTGAATGATGAATTATTTTGAAAAAACAATAATAATATAGTTATAATAATAATAATAACGATTTTACTTCTTGTTTTTAACTCACTGGCCTGTCGCAGAAACTAAATAATCCGATAAGTACTTATCTAACTTGGATCGATGCCCGTCTCTGCGTAACGGACGTAATACGCCGGTCTGCCGTGCGATGAATTATATTTTTTTCCCTCACATTTTGCAATACCAGTCCAATAAAAAGTATATGTCTATAATTTAGAAAAGTGTGGCTTTCAGAATATATTTTTTGCATACCAATACCTCTTACGGTTAAAAAGTAAACTTCGTATAAGTAAAAAAAAGATGGCAGCGATTTTTGGATTTTACCAATTATTTCATATTGTTTCTATGGATAGGTATTTTTTTTCTTCTCGAAATGAATTTGTCATTACTGAATTATCCGAAAATGATATTCTACTTCCCCTGGTATCTATAGTCTGAGAGATATAGGGCTCAAAGTGACGCGCGGCGGAATGAAATTTCCACCCCCTCCCCCCGCCACCCCCGGGGTGGTCGCCGATGGCTCCCGGTCTAAATCCACTCAGGATCACCTATAGAACAATTGTGCCAAGTATGAGCCTTTAATCACAAAATGCAGGGTACATCGCACTAAATCCCCAGCTATATAGGTACATTTATAATGCCAGAAATAAAAGTCGATGAAGTTTACTAACGCTGATGATATGGCTCTGGCTGCTAAGGCTCGGCGCAAACGAGCCACCGGCCAGAGCCACAACTAAAGCTGTCAACTACAATGGGCGAACGCGTCACCTAAGAAAGTTTATACGATATTAGTTCTATTTCCCGCGAGATAAGTGTAGAAGACTTGGGACGTAAGACACCAACGCCTCACCGCGACATCTCGCGAGACACTCGAGCCCTTACTTCCAGTTGCAATCAGATTACTCCGGTGTTCCGACTGGTTACACTTTCGAGGTCGCTTGCGCGCTCGTCGGATCCACCCGGTATCGGGTAGCCGAATGATCGTTTCAAGAGCATTTGACGTAAGGTTGCCGTAAGGACTACCCCCGCTCAATAGGAAACAGTACTTTTTCCAGACTCCCCCGGCTGTCGGTCGAAACATGCACATTCGATAGGCTGATGCTCCGCGGTGCCCAAACCGTCCAGGCGTGCCCTAAGGTTAACTCCTAGTGGAAACTGGCCAGAGCCACAGGGTGGCCAGCTTACAAGCAGATGACGCGCTTTTTTATAAATTTTGTAGAGACTCGCCGCTCACGCGTGACCGGTGGCCGCCACTCGTTACCTTCTACGCTACTCGTTACCTTCTACCTACTACTGGGACGTAAGACACCAACGCCTCACCGCGACATCTCGCGAGACACTCGAGCCCTTACTTCCAGTTGCAATCAGATTACTCCGGTGTTCCGACTGGTTACACTTTCGAGGTCGCTTGCGCGCTCGTCGGATCCACCCGGTATCGGGTAGCCGAATGATCGTTTCAAGAGCATTTGACGTAAGGTTGCCGTAAGGACTACCCCCGCTCAATAGGAAACAGTACTTTTTCCAGACTCCCCCGGCTGTCGGTCGAAACATGCACATTCGATAGGCTGATGCTCCGCGGTGCGCAAACCGTCCAGGCGGGCCCTAAGGTTAACTCCTAGTGGAAACTGGCCAGAGCCACAGGGTGGCCAGCTTACAAGCAGATGACGCGCTTTTTTATAAATTTTGTAGAGACTCGCCGCTCACGCGTGACCGGAGTGGCCGCCACTCGTTACCTTCTACGCTACTCGCTCGCACTCGCCACTCGCGTATACTCGCTCGCACTCTACAACCACCTACAACTACAAACAAATAAAGCGAATAAAGCGAAATTAAACTCCAACCTGGCTGTAAACCCTACATCACTGATTATATAGCTTATTAGATTGCTCAAAACAGTACAACGATTTGGCAGCTAGGATTTTACTACGAAACGCAACGTGTAGGTGGCAAGCATAGTTCCACACATTCATTAAGGCGACATGAGACTTTAGAAAAATATCCGAAGTGGGCGGACACGCGGGAAAATGGGCGGTGTCAATTTGGTAGTTTTTGACCAATAAAAAATCAGCGTTGACGAAGCGTCAGGCACGATTCCACGAACGCTCACGCTGGCGAACGGGCGTATACTTAGCTTTCGATCGCAGCCCTATCACTGAGTAACTGTCTTTGCGCAGTGGTGCTACAAGGGTATTAATGGTAAAGCATATTTAGCGCTACTCTCAGAGCGCTCTCACGTTTTAATTAATTGAAATTAATTTAGGGCCAAAATAAAAAATGTGAATTAGCGCGACGCTAAAGAATTAATCAGGCAATATAATGACATTAAAATAAAACACACATTGTTGGAGTAATTGCGACTGAAAGTTTTCGAAATCAGTTTGAAGCCTTAATGTCAAAGGCAATGAGCAACTTTTTTGAGTCTAAATTGTAAATTGGTTCCTTATCGAGGGATTCGCTTAGATTTTTTTTTAAATTATGCTTATATTTTTCAAAAACATCATAAAACATAATTTCTTCAGATAAGGTCGTTTTCAGGAATAATGCCACCCCAATATCATATATAATCAATGCCTACATCTATCTATATACCTCAACATTTCGGTTATGCATGTCAGAGTAGATTCGTGGAATGTGGCGCCCAACTCGAGAATGAAGAAGCCCTATTGTTGGTAATGTCACAGGAAATGAAACCTGGATCTCTGATACAATAATAGCGGCATTCGATAGTATAGATATGTATAAATCGTATCCTCAGGCTTTAAAAGTAGTTCAAATAATAGCATAATAGATATATAATAGGCATATTGTTTATACACATAGGTACACGATCAATGCCAAGTTGTACCTATACAGCGAGGTTTCTTTAAAATAAAGATATACATGTTTACCGCTTATTATCAAGTTCCTATAATAGTCATAGACATAATAATATAATATAATATTAAAAGTAATAAAAATACTAAATAATAAAAACGAACGAAACACTAAAGGTGTTTCCAACGATATTAAAACAACACTCTCATTTCCAACTATATTGAAACTTCTCTCTACGATCGAGTTTCAACCAGCTCTGCCAGGCAGCTAAGGAAGCCGAAAAAGTAGACGTTTCTAAACTGATCGATGATTTCACAGAGTGCAACTAAATACGAAAACCATTCTAGAAATGTATTTGTTCGTATTTTATAATACACTAGCTGTTGCCTGCTGCTTCGCTTCGCGTAGTTTCGAATTCGATTTGTAAATTTTATTTGCCTTTTGAGACGCTACCTTTGTGTATTGCAATAATTTAAGACCTTCCTTTTAAGACCCGCAATAATTTAAGACGTAGGTGCGCGTTTTATCCCTCGCCACACGCCGCCTTCCGCTGAACGCTGATCTTGCTGGCAAGCCGCCGCTAGATATTTCGAGGTATGTACTTGAACGGGTTACTAACATGATATACTTTAAATTATACCATCTAAAAACTTACAGTATTTCGCTAATTTTATCTCCATTTAACACTCGTGATGATGGAATAATTTATTTTAATAAAGATCATATTTTGTTCTTCAACTAAACATTGCCTATCCTTTTTCTTATTTTTTTAAAGACATAAAAGCAGTTATTGTAGCTTAATTACAGAAGTTCGATATATGCTGTCGCGGACTTTTAATAGATCTCAGGTAAGCCCGTACCTACGCGCCTCAACCGTCAAACCAATTATTGCAAGCAACTGCACGAAAGAGGCAGTCGGCGCCAGACGCTCATGGTCGAATGTCTTACGTTGTCTGCTTGTGACTTCCTTAGCTGTCATTACCCATTTAGTTTTTCGGAAAATGGACTCGGACAACGAAATTTTTCTATCTACGAAGAACAAGCAAAACGTAAAAAAGAAAAGAAGCGCAAACAAAAGTACAGGCTATGGGTTCACGACATTAATTTATCTCGTGATGAGGAAGGTGAAAAGAAATAAAGTAATAAAGACGGACATTATTTTTTAATTTCTCACCAACATTCAGAGGTGGAGAAATATAGGTAATACGAAATTTACATTTTAAGAGTAAAGCGTCGTATTAACTATTGGTCTTCGTCGATAACTATTTATATCACACCGTATTTATCCATCTGTCCCATAGATATAGCATATTGAAGGTAGCTAGCTCCCTTTTGTGTCATTGTCGTGTGCCCAGTGACCCTTATGATCGAAATGACAATTGAATATTCCGTCCCAAAGCGGCCTAAGGAATGCTCGAGAAAGGAAGTTCTCGCGCAATTTAACAAACACGACTACACCTGACGTCTGAGGACCGACACGGGCAACTCGTTATTCCTCTCCACTGCCCGCCTATTCACAATTTTTATCCTCAAAGACGAAAAGTTGATAAGTAATGTGTACCTATATTAAGGGAATACTCGAATGTCATTCCTCTCTCCTTTTTCATGACAATGTCTGCAATTGGACCCAAATCGTTCACAATGTCAAACCTTCTTATACTTATATTGTCAAGTAAGTATATTATCTCATTGGTGATATTAATATTACTTAATATATTCGTGCGGCCAACCTACGACACGCTTGCAATTTAGTGATACGCAGTGATAATTTAGTGATAAGTCTGTGAAATAATAATAAATAAAATAAATAAATAAATAAATATTTTTGTTTAAACTTGCAATTCAAATTTATAAGAAAAATCAAACTGAAAACTGCTGCTACCAGCCCGGGCTTCCCTATGTAAGTAGTAGAAACTACTTTCAGCAATTGAAGATCTTTTGCCGTCGGTCAAATTAAATTTATTAGAGTTAGATAGATACCGAAAAATAGATAATATTCTTAACTATCCACGTGTTTGTTAATCTGTTTTATTTTGGATTTAGTTGAAATTTCGATGTTGATTCGATGACCTTCATGAATTTATAGATCATCGTAAGTGCGCCCTACCCCCAGCCCGCTCTGCAATACCTACTCTATATAATACTACGTTTTAAGCAAAGCCCTGCTAATCGGGAGTGCTTAGTAATAATACATAGAGCCCACGCTTCATTAGTGTAAGCGGTTATTAGCGTAGCCGCAACGCTGATCGCTTTCCGCTTTCCAAGCCTCAAAACCACGACAGCAATAACATTTAATCCCATACGCTTCGTTTCAGCGGCTAAAAGTGATGACGTCATGTTCATTCGTTACATCCCACCTTACATGCATGAATGCTTCGTTTCTGCTAATGACACATACAAAAATATATTTTTCACCAGCATCTAAGATAATATTTCTAGAGGGTGAACCCTAACTGTTTTTACGGTTTGTTTTGTTTATATTTCAAAAATCCGGCGTACGCGGACGGGGGGGGGGGGGGGGGGGGGGGCGGGGGCGGGGGTGTCGATACACACTTCAACTCGTGGATTTTTTAGTCGCAATGGAGCCGTTTACAGGAAAGAAGCGCACGTATTGTGTTTGTGCGTATTACGCAAAGAATAACTCAGTGTCTCTAGTGACAACAGCATTAATTATGAATCTTCCTTAGTAAAATCATAAAATAGTATAAAATGGGACACAGAAGGTGCCTCCCCGAAGATTGTGCACGACTGTCTAGTCTGCGACCATGAACAATCGGGCGTCCCTGGAAATGTTGAGTCTAGACTCACCGGCCAATCCTTCTACCACCGGGCCAAAGGACACTGTGTCAAGATGCCGAGCCAATATCGTCCGTCGGGGCTACAAAGCGAATCCAACATACGACTGTGGAACGCCGCAGGATGAACTATCTCCTATCCTGCCCGCAGCTATCAACCCTCATCACACACCAGGACCTACAAGAGACGAACAACAAGACTATTTAGGCCGCATATTTTTGGAAAAACGTTTCCTAACCTGGCCCAGACACGTTAACTAACTAACTAACTAACTAACTATTGTGAGGCGAATGTATCAAAGTGAGCACGGTTTACAAGACATTAGCGAAGCAGCAAGCGCAAATTCTATTTGCAAGTGGATCAACACGTTCGAGTCAACCATTAGTGAGAATCATTAATGAATGCCGCCCGAAGTCAGAGAGGACGTCCAAAACTATTTGAGCGGGTGAGTGAATATGTTAGACAAAATCCCCATCAATCGACTCGCACGAGAAGCCAAGCTTTAGATGACATCAAGAGGACAACTTTAAGAAGGATTTTGCACAGCGATTAACAGCTAAAAGCTATACGATTCAGCTTACAGCAGGATGGAGCCACATGCCATACTGCCAGTGACCAAAGACCTCTTAAAAGACATGTGAGAAAAAATATGTGTCGGGTGCCCGTTTTCCGCTTGGTCGCAGAATACGCAGACGAAACTACTAGACGGATTTTGTTAAAACTTGGTATGTAAAGTTCTTTTAGTGTGTACCTTCGTCGTTTTGAAATTATCGTTTTCTACATAAAATAAGGGAACTTCCCAATGAAGCTAAAACAGGATGGATCGTTTTAACAGTCGTTGAACAGGTCTATTTAGGCAGATCTAGTAAAAATTCAATAATTTAGTTAAAACAGTAAACGAATGCTTACTAACAGCGTGAAATCAATACACAGAACTAAAGTGAATATAGCGTATAAGTCGGCTTTTAACTGCAACCGCGATTTAATTTGTAAAATATCCGAATCGATACTACCGAACAAAACCATTAGAAACCAGCTCAATCTACAAAATCACTGCTTAACAAATTAGAAACGACAATATTGACATTGTATAAATTACCGAACATTGGTTGAATTAAGGTAGCGAGGCGGGATTAGATATACATGATTATTATATTGGTGCGGCTTACAACAGGGAGAATTTCAAACACGGAGGAGTTTGTATATTCTGTAAACATGACATGGAATAACAACATGATTACGTTTCAAATTTTAGCAAAGAATTTATTTGCAGCGATCGGGGGAATAGAAATCCCCACCCAAAACGCGGTGATCAATCAGGTTTATTGATCAATCAGGGAAACGAATGTATTCTTTTGTGTCTACGAAGAACTATTGGAAATAATAAAGCACGTTTTTCAAAAAAATGCATACTGTTTATGTGGACATTTTAACCTAGATTACTTGCAGATTAGGCATTTTTGAATGCCTATTTAAATGAAATTTGTCATGGAAAGAATTAAAAAGATTGCGGTTGAAATCGGCTCACCAGCGCCAGATCAGAGGGCGGGCTATTCAACCTAAGAGACTATTACATGACACAACTCAATACTTTTTCTTTTTTATGTTTTTTTTTTTAAACGTAATAGAAAGTAATAAAGATATTATATTACAATGTTTTTACGTATTCTATCTGTCATTCACATCCCCGCATTGAATCACGCGGACCTCCACTAAGGGTGACTTTCCCCTCCGACGAGGGCGACTCTTTTATTATATTACTTAGAAAATATAAACATAAATGTGTACAATCATTTATATATAGTGTAGTATAGTGTAGTATAAAACGTCCACGGTACATTTATTTTGACCAGTTCTGATGATGATACCAAGTACAAAAATATGGACGTTTAAGTTTTCTGGCCAAATGTACAAATATGTTCAAATCTGTTCAAAATACGTTTAAAGGTTGTTCAAAACACATGTAGTCGTCATATTTGAGCCAGTGACTACAAATTCGAAGTCAAAGACCCATTCACATATTCTATATATATAGTTCAAATTTTCCATGTTTTCTGGGTAGCAAATTTCAGAAATTACTTACAGCATACACAAAATTATTCTCTCGTTTGACTTTTTTGACAGTTTGGACTTTAGATTCGTCTTTTCCAATGTGCAAATACTCGAAAAAGACGCGTATAACATAACGGTAACGTAAAAGTAAATTCTCGTTAAAAATGTTTATAATCCTGTTCAAAATTAACTAAAGTTATTTTTATTGCCATATTTGAAATATACGACCCCAAAATAGCCGAAAAGGCCCATGGGTCATTAAAATCAGCATGAGAAAAATCATTTTGGTTTATTAGCGACCATCTTGAAAAACGGCCGCTATTTTGAGTCCGCTGGACCAAATATGTCGGAACGGCGCGGCGGGTCAAATCGATCATTTTGGTCTATAAATACGTGTGCAAAAGGATTTGCTTTTATCACAATTTGCAGTTTTTGTTATTTGCAATTTGCTATGAGCAATAAAATTATAAAATGTAGGCTACTTCGCTTTGGCGGGTGACCGTCTGTAGGTTACTTCGCTTTGGCGGGTGACGTTCAGCGTTATCAATGTATGCGATTTACTCACACGTGCGTGGCCGCTGCCGGCATGCGTAAATTACCTACATTTGTGTAACGGCATAGGCTCGGGACCCACTTAAGCGGCACTACCCGGCTGGTATCATACGACAAAATATGAACCAATAACGGCGTAAACACATACATTTTGCAACAGCTTTAATTTGTCAAGGATGGCTTCAGTGGCGTCAAGGTAGCAAACATCAGCATAGTCTATTATATGCAATAACAGTGTTTGAGCTATGGTCTTGTTAACCTCCACTGGTAAAAATCTTTGCAACCGCCTAACGCTTTGAAATCCAGCAAATATGCGTTTGCTGTGATGTGACCTTTTCGCATCTTTTCAATGTCGCATCTTTTCAATGTGACATTTAATTGAACAAAAAACTTGTTAATTTCTTTTCTTTTCATAAAAAATCTCCTACAATGTGTACAATATACTTAATCTCAAAAGTTTACTTACAATCACAGAGTTCAAACTTTAGGTGTTATATTCCCGATAACTCACAGGTTAACGTATAAAAAGCAAATACTTTTTTTTATTTATATATATAATAGACGTATATGTGAGGTTTAAGACTAAAGGTATTTCAATTTTATTTATTTGTGTACATTAGTATTTTATAATAATAAAATACAAACGGAGCTGCAATGGAATTCACCGACCAAAAATCGGGCCCATCATATATAATTATTACACTTCTGGGAGGTGAAGGGTGGATCCCGGACTAACGACCGGCGGTGGTAGGTTTAGGACAGCTGTCTTGCCACATGTGAGCGTTCACCTTACCACCCAATCACTCCCCCTTCGAAGCCATAGAATTTGAGATGCAGAAATCGCGGTTTCAGATAATTTTTCTAGAAAGGAGTTGATTATTTTCCTGGAGAGACCAAGATCTTTAAAAAGGTGAAACAAAGATTTAGCTGGCAGGCCACGAGCGCCTACTTCCACCGCGTGAAGGTGAACAGTGAAGCCGTTCCGGGTGACGGCATTTGCGAGGTCATGGTATTTATTTAATTTGTACTCGTGGTCTTTTGGGATATTTGATTCCCATGGAAATTGATTCCCATGGATTTTAAATATGTATTTATTATATTTATGTATTTCTATATATTGGTGTTGGGTTTAATAATATTTCTTACTACTATATTTTATTATTTTGTATGTTGGTATAACTCTTTGTGCTTGTGTATTGTATTATGCAAGAATGAATGTTTTGAACTTTATACCAATAATAATTATATAACCGAACGTCATACCGGTCAGCTCGCAATAATGCTAAGTCAAATATCAGCATCCCTAGATACGGGCGTTCTTGCTCAGTTAGGTATGCGATGAGCCAACGGCTATGGGTTCAACTTGTTTTTCCTGCACGTTTTATTGTACTGTATACCGAATTTCATAGCCATTCGTCTGTAAATCATGTTGTTTAAAATAAATAAAAAAATAAAAAATTAATAATATTATTTTATTACACAGGTCCAGATGTGTAGGAAGTGCCCCATTTAACTTTGAGCTCCTGTATTGTCTCATAATAGAACGTTCGCATCGTTCAGGGAGGGGTGAGGTAAGAGAAAGAGGACGATAGGGACATAAAGGCTCTCAATTCAAGAGGACGAACAGCGAGGCCGCAGCATTTAATCCTGCTATTATGGAAGAAGCGGCCTTGCGGGTGCTTATTCCCGGTTATTGTTATGCGGACTAAATTAATATGCTGGCTGCACGTCACTCCTAAGTCTTTACCGGTGTAATCGCTTTATGCTAAATCCTAGTTAACGACTTCGGCAGCTAGTGCAGTCATTTGGTGATGAAAATGGAGGTTACCTGGAAAGTTTTCCGGGAGTTTTGAAAATTAAGAATTTTATAGATTTCCGATGTGCTCTTTCCGAATTTTAACTTTGCCGCCTCGTATCTTTGCCGCTCTCACCATATTGAATAAATCGCGCCTAAAAGCAGTTTTCTGACAATATCTCCTTTCCCACTCTTATCACGATAAAAACATTTATATACAAAGTAAAACTACAGAAAATTTCCTACAATTTATTACGTTATCTTTTTTTCATAAAATCGTTAGTTTTGGCGTACGAGCGCCGCAAAATGTAATTCAACACGTGTTTTAGCCAAAACACTCATTTCCGCAACACCTTGAGGTAGAGTAAGCGGCGAGTTTATTTTATCGTGGTATTCCCAGTAGGCCTAATCTACATGCAATTCAGTATTCCAATATAGCGCATTCTCCTTCGCTTCGCTGTTCTTGATGGACCGGGTGCTAAGGGGCCCTTACTGAGTTGGCCACGAAGACCCAGTCTGTTCAGGGTTGGTCACACTCACGGGTCAACACCCATCCGACGGCCTCCACACATGAAGTGCGAGCCTGGGTAGGACTCTGGCCTTATGGTTAGTTTCCCTTAGGAATCAATCTTCTAGCGCTCCTGGACGGTCTGCGCTCCGTGCGGCATTGCCAATCGATTGCGCACTCTGACTAACAGTCGGGGGAGTCTGGAAGCAGTACTGTTTCCCATAGAGCGGGGGTGGTTGCGGACCTTACGGCGACTGCTCTTGAAACGACTATCGGCTACCCGATCCTGGGTGAACAGCCGGGCAAAGAATACCATGGTCCGCGATAGATACGGTATACAGCGTTTCACCGCTTCGTAAGGGAGAGGACCGCGCAAGCGACCTCGAACTCGTAACCAATCGAGAGACTGGAGTAATCTGGTCGCAATTGGAAGTAAGGGGGTGAGTGTAAGCCCGCTGGGTAGCATTCCTGGCTATCTCGCTGTTAAGGCGTTGGCCTCTTACGGGCTTGTGGCGGAGCTTGATGGTGGACTGTTTTTGTTCAAGTCTTCTGAGCTCACTTCGGGAAAACAGAACGAATAATCGTTAAAACTTCCTGAGGTGACGGGCTCGCCCGCTGTAGTTGGCAACTCTAGTTGATCTTGATGGACCAGGTGTTGCGAGTTCATTGTATTTAGTACCGGGGCTCTGTTGCAGTTTGGCCACGAAGACCCATGTGTTCAGGGTCTTTCATACTCTCGGGTCAACACCCATCCGGCGGCCTCCACGTAGAAGTGTTAGCCAGGGTACGATTCTGGGCTTCGGGCCAGTTTCCCCTAGGAGTCAAGCTTCGGGCGCTCCTGGATGGTTTCCGCACCGTGCGGCGTCAGCCAATCGATTGTGCATTCTGACCGACAGCCGAGGGAGTCTGGAAACGGTACTGTCTCCTATAGAGCGGGGGCAGTTGTCTACCTTAAACCTATTCTACCTTACGGCAAATGCTCTTGAAAAGACCAATCGGCTACCCGATTCCGGGTGAAAGCCGGACGCCGTGGTCCGCGATAGATTTGGTAGACACCATATAACCGCTAAGCAAGGGAGAGGACCGCGCAAGCGACCTCAAGCCTGTAACCAGTCGGGAGACCGGAGTAATCTGGTTGCAACTGGAAGGAAGCGAGTGTTATCTGCGTATACCGCTGCATATACCGGTATAGCCTGCTATAACGCGGTAAGGCGTTGGCTTCTTACGGGCATGGCGTAACTAGACGGTGGACTGTTTTGTCCTAAGTCTTCTGCGCTCACTTCACGGGAGACAGAACGATCTAACATCGTTAAAACTTCCTAAGGTG
The DNA here is from genome assembly GCA_944548615.1 of Micropterix aruncella. Lineage (NCBI taxonomy): Eukaryota > Metazoa > Arthropoda > Insecta > Lepidoptera > Micropterigidae > Micropterix > Micropterix aruncella. Next base: position 8,470,104 of record OX155954.1, read on the forward strand.
ACGCGTTCGCCCGTTGTAGTTGGCAACTTTAGGTGTCTTTAGTACCGGTCGAAACGTCACAGACCGACGTCACAGACAGGTAAAACTATTAAATGACTGTATTAAGAGGCCGTGGCGGCCAAAAGCTATATGAAGCATAATTTTGTAGCCTGGTTGTGAGAACACTAAATAGAATTTTAATCCGGCATAATAATATTATGCCGGATTTTTAAAACCCGGTCCTTAAGCTATCATTTCGCCAAAACGAAATTGGTAAACTATTTCCATATTAATTTTAAATTATCTTTATTCTGTTACTGTTTTCCAAAAAAATAAAAACGAGCAAGATTTGTCTTCAGTTTTTGAAAAACCTAGAGGTGATTCTCAATATTAAAAAATACTATTTTCACCAGCGTATGGTCTATTTGCATAGTACCAAGACAGTTTTTGGAACTTCCGTACAAAAAATATAAAAAAAAATGTTTGAAATTACGTAATTTCCAGAAATCTTATGGCCAAACACTATTTTTTTTCTATATATTAAAGATACTTTAGAATAATATAAAAATAACACAGTGATCTTAAGTTTTTTTTATCATTGTAATCTAATTTTTACTTTATAAAAACTATACATTTAATAATTTATTATATGATAATTGAAAAGTCAAAGCGCGTCATCTAATATAGTCGATATTAGACGACGCGCAAAGCCGAAATCGTCAATCGTAATTGGCCACTGCCAATGGTAGGACGTATTCCCTTGTCGCCGCGGTATACCTATACATCTTTATGTATATATCGAAAGCGCGCGGGCGCGTGGTATTGCAAAAATATCTAAATTTTTAGTCGCTTCTACTCGGAAGGGAGCCTTAAAGCTCCTTCTATAAAGACATGGAACGCAGACACGCTGCCCACCCTACAATAGAACCAAAATAGTTAATTTGATTTGTTGTGTGGGGCTTTTCTAAGGTCTTTATGAGCCTTCTAACGCAGCATTTCATTTTCATACTCCAACGAGGTGGATGGAGACAGAAGCCAATCCATCCACCACCCGAGCAGTTATAACGACTATAGTCGTCTTTTCTGCCCGAGCTTAATTGTATATCCAATGATCAGAGGTTTCTATCCCCATCCAATCCCCCAAGGAGTCATTTATTCTAACACAGCAACCATTACTGAACTATTTTATTCGCCACCTACTATAGAACCTGCACATTTTTGTGTCTCGGAGCTTGAGGTTGTACATGTGTTTGTTCAGGCCACAATGCCCCGTGAGCGCCCTCACCAGTATGCGTAGATTGTTCCTATTTAGCGATAGGGCCCAACGGTCGTAAGCCTTAACCCTTCAGGCCTCGGCCCCTCAGCCGATTGACAAGTTGATGTCCCTAAAAATTTTTGTAAAAATTAGTAAAAAAAATGAGTTATGACACTGTTTCACCAAAAATATTAATTACTGCCAAACCACTGTACCCATAATTAAAATGAAACATATTAACATAATAAAACATAATGAAATAAAACAAATTAAATTAAAATAAAATTGAAACGGGCCCGTCACGCTGAATCAGTTTGTGGCCGATATCGGTTAATCGGGGCTTGAGGGGTTAATTAGCGCTTTGGATTGATTTAACCCTGGCGTGTTGTTTCAGTGGTTGACGGATTGTTTTAAACATATTTGTTAGAGCATTAGGTTTGTAAGGCTTTTTGGTATGCCACAGCAAGATTCAGGGCCGTATAACGTTCCCTCTGCTTCCGTCTTAGCAAGTTCGTCGGCTTTTTCATTTCATTTCATTTTCATCTTAGAAGTTCCCTGTTCATTTCGCCCAGGGAATTTAGTCGTGAGCAAAATAGTTGTAAATATATCTGATTTCTTAATAACTTGATGTTTTCTTCGGCTTTTCTCACGTTCATCGAATATTGACCAAATTCAAAGAAACCTGGGCACGGGCTCTGCGTACATTTAGAGCGATTTCAAATTTTCCATTTCGAAGTTTCGATGAGTGCGACTTGAGCTGGAGTGGCGCTGCCGCTCGCCAAAATTGGCTAACTTTCACTTAGCTTGAGAGTGCTTGCTGAATCTCCTAGAGCAGAGGTTTTCAACCTTTTCTTGGTGATGGCACAGTTTTTATCGAGTCGAGTCACTACGGCTCACAGGCTTGTTTGTGGGGGCGTGTAGAACCTCCCGGGGGTATTTAAAAACATGTATAAAATTGATACTGTGAAATTTCCACCAAATATAGTTATTTAAATAAATTTGTCCTGGACTTTCGAGGGACTTGCTAAAATCTCAAATTATACCAGATTGCAACGAGGAATAACAACATGGATTAATGTAGGAATAACAATAATACATAATTGTGTATTAATTGCCGAAGAACCAATGTTACTAATAACTGTATTTTATGGTAAAATAGAATTGGAGAGAGATTATAAATAGAAAACTAAAAATGAACGATTTACAATAGTTGAAAAACCGTAACATTATCCTCGCCGGAAACTAATTAATGGTATATGTTTTAAGTTTAAAAAATGGTATCAATGAGAAAAGTATAAAAACTTCTCATTATGAACAGTCTTATAGACCTTGTTTTCGAGTTTACATGTCGCCTTGTATATTGGTAAAGAAAAATTTTGCTTTAATAATTTTGCCTTACCACAGAATAATTTATCGAAAAACCTTTTATTTCATCAGATGATATCAGTATATTCTCACTTCGGCCTGCGCAATAAGATGCTCAAACAAATCCTTTACAAAAGCCAATTTTGTGCACCAACTTTTTGTTGATTTACATCCACAAATGTAAAAGTTGCGTTTCCTTACCAATACAATACAATACAATACAATCAACTACTCCAGTAGATAGGCATTCCTACACTTGGATGCGTCACAAAATTAAATGCTAAAAATTTCATTATTATAAACATAACTATCGTGATAGTTGTCATGGCTGTAATATTATATTCAATATTACCTACATACAAATAATCAAAATATGCTAATGTGATGAGTCAGGGAGAATAATATATTAAAATAGAAATGCAAATTCTATGTAGAATAATCAAAAAATATATA
>OX155954.1:8478155-8496457 GCA_944548615.1 Micropterix aruncella
AAATAAGGTATAACAACGGAGATATGTACTGTACACATTATAGATAGATAGTGTTAACATATAATTAGTCATAGTTTTATTGTTATATTTTGTATTTGTTATGTATAAACGCTGTTTGTTAACCAAATAAAATAAAAAAGATAAAAAAAAGAAGTCACATAAAGTAACATTTAATTAAATTACACATTATATAATATATTGAGCTATTATTCCAGGAAAACCTCCTCTACCTCTTACACAGCGAAAAAAATCCTCGTCTATACAACGTGGGTTTAACTTAACCCCACCCCACAAGAAATTAAATGTATGTATTTCGTGTATCCGGTTTTCCGTTAAAAATGTTATTATATATAAGAAAAAAATAACACAAAAATAATCAAAGATATAATAATCATTTATGTATTATAGCAAAAATAACTATCACATAAATTAACTTATAATCAGTTTAAAATATGCTGTTTCATGTAGTAACGTATTATTTTCAAGTATAGCCATAAGCCTCACTTATCTGGCTTTATAGGAAATTAAAAAACTCTTGTGAGATATATGATATAGGTATACTCGTCTTATAAACGTATCATATGTTTTAGCGACGGCCCATATAACGTGAGGTGTTTTTAACTTACTGACCGTATTCCGTTTCTCGCAGGCTTAAACTAAGCTGGTGCTAAGAAATAGGAACTTAAGCACCTTCGTTTTTTTGGCACTCCGTTTCATCAAAATTAAGAACCGGCCCTAGATCTTAAAATTTTCCGTTTTGTCTATGGCCGTTCCAAAGCCGCCACTCGCTGGTTTGCCCGCCGCCGCGCCGTCGTCTCGTCACCGCACGCTGATTGTCGCCACGTTTTTGTTGTTTTAAAATACACAAATATCCAAAACTTTTTATCATACAATATACAAGGCAAAAAAATATATAGGACTAATGTATCATAATGTACAAGAAATAATGACACAGGATTTTCAGGGCAAGATATAGATATTAATTAACGATTACTTACGATAATCGGCGCTCATCGTCCTTTCTTCTATTTAGAAGCCAATGCTGAGTAAATCTTTAAAGCCAATGCTGAGAAAAAAATTCTCCTAATCACGATAGTAACAACACCTACACGGCTGTCAGACGCAGACTGCTCGATTTAGACAGTTCTTAGTTAAGGCCCCGAAAAGAACCCATCCGCCATGACACCCAGAACCGGAATACGAAAAAAAGGTGTAGACGGTGCTTAACGTCAATTTAAGCACCTGATGAGCTCTATATAATCCCGCTCCAGTTAGGACCCATAAAGGGAATACCTAAACGTCAGTTCAAAATTAAGCCCCATTTTAGCACGTTTTTAGACCCCAAGTTAGGCACCTGCGAGAAACGGAATAGGGGTCACTGTGTATACGAAGGACCATACACGATAACGGCGATCGCAGTACTGATACAACGTTTTGACGCTACGTGGCAATATTTAATCGACTACTGAGAAAATCAACTTATTGGTTTGCTCTGATGTATACCTACATAAAATAGAGGCTTATTTACATACTCATCCCTAAAGAATAATGAAAATAATGATTTGTGTACCCTCACCGAAAGTTTGTCCTTCCCCCGGCGCTATCCCGTCTGAAAATTTAATTACCCCCCTATGTTTACTGAAACAAAGAGCGGTTAGTCGCTCAATAGGCGACTCTTTCAGAAGCTTTCAGCGAATTACGCGCCGGAGAAAGCGGGGTGGAATGCAGGGTAGGCAAAACGCTCGACGTTGAGTGTATTTTAGTTTCAAATAATTACGGAGTTTAATATAGACAATCAATTTTAATCTGGCCTCTTGGCAAATCGCCTCTTAGTCCGTCAAAATAAAGTTTGGCGAAACTCCGAAGCGGCACGACGCTCTGTCTAAAATTCGTCCTGATTTAAATATTATAAAGTAGGATCTATGTATATTTTAATATATAGGAATATAGACCCTATTTTGAAATATAGACCTAATATTGACAAGTAGAAGTAGTATGCATGATGTTTTAAATTTGAAAATATCTTAAAAATTGGGAATTAGCTAAAAGAAGTGCCTTTAAAGACATTACAGTATATATTATTTATTTATGGAAATCTTCATCTTGGGATTGGTGGGATTTGTGAATCTTGTATATCTTATTATCTTAAAATCTTGTATATCTATTATTTTGTAAATCTTACATGTTTTTGTTGCCTTGATTTTGTGTTTTGATGCTATGCTTACTTCGACATACCTGTTATTCTTGTGTATGATTATTTTTTATGTTCAGACTTGTTGGGGATCATGCCAATTCTATATGTGTAGCTAAAGTACAATTAGTAAACCTTTGATTTTTCTATCCAGACACGAATTCTATTCATGGAATACAATTTAGGCAATTATTAATTATATCTCGTCTCGCAATTTAATCCAAGCTGGAGCTTCAACAGGCTCTAAAATTATTACTTAATATACAATTTCAGCGAAGAGCGTGCGGATACTCGTAATATCAGTTTCCGAAATTACTTAATTAAAATTATTTAAGGTCGCTGTCGAAATATTATGGTTGGCCGCAAATTAGGCAAGCCAGCAAAACGAGTGGGGGGGGGGGGGGGGTTGGAGAGGGAGGGGGGAGTGCGGAGTCTACGCTGGGATTGTCGATGTAAGTATATAGGTACATACGCCAGGTTTTTGAGTTAATCTTCATCAAATAAGGAAACACAACTTTACATTTGTGGATCAATCATTTGTGAATCAACATTTGTGAATTAACAAAAACTTTGTGCACAAAATTAGCTTTTGTAAAGGATTTGTTTGAGCATCTTATTGTGTAGACCGAAATGAGAATATGCTGAAATGTGATGAAATGTGATGAAATATAATGTGATGAAATAAAAGTTTTTTCGATAAATTATTCTTTGGCAAGGCAAAATAATAAACGCAACATTTTATACAACAAGAACTTTGTTTTTTATAACAAAATAAAACAAGGAATTTAGATGAAAATGACTCAATTTTTTATTTTATTAGAAAGAGTTAGCAGTCATGAATGAAAAATTATATCGGACAAATGTCCACCACCACGCTGACAGATGTCGATTCTTAAATCAAAATTTTCAATCAATTTTTGATATAATGGCGGGTCTATTTCGTAAATCGCTTCACGGATTTTTAGTATTAAGGCTGCAATGGATTCGATTGGCTCCGCCTAGACTCCATTTTGGCTGGTCTCCATCTATATAATATATGTAAACTTATGATACACATGACTAAAAACTAGAGCTGTCAACTACAAAGGGCGAACCCGTCACATCAGGAAGTTTTAACGAAATATGACTGTTCTGTCTCCCGTGAGGTGAGCGCAGAAGACTTAGGACAAAATCGTCCACCGTCAAGCTCCGCCACATGCCCGTAAGAGGCCAAAGCCTTATCCGCGAGATAGCTAGGTATGTTACCCTGCGGGCTGACACTCATGCCCTAACTTCCAGTTGCGATCAGATTACTTCGGTCTCCCGACTGGTTACGAGTTCGAAGTCGCTTGCGCGGTCTTCCCCCTTACCTAGCGGTGAAACGGTGTCAACCGAATCTATCGCGGACCACGGCAGCCTTTGTCCGGCTCTTCAACCGTAATCGGGTAGCCGATGGTCGTTTCACGAGTAGTCGCCGTAAGGTCAACAACTACCCCCGCTGCATAGGAGACAGTACTGTTTCCAGACTCCCCCGCTGTTATTCAGAATGTTATTCAGAAATTGATGGATGCAGTGGGCGCGTGCGTTGGGCGTTCTCCGATTTGGTACCCGGATTTGGTCAGTTGTAGGAGCTGCTTCCAGTCGTTTGGCGAGTTTGTGGAGCACTGGGTGGCTTCTTGGGAAAGCATGAGGCTTCGGGATACCCCCCAGGGGGTACCCTCTTCCTTGGTGGCGTGATTCGGCGGCTACTTCCAGCCCGAAGTGCCCGTCTTTGTGTCCGTCTCTTTACCGCCCCGATGGGGCGTTTCGTTCTTTGCAGGATCCAGGGATTCCTCCCCCCCGTGGCTGCTCCGAGACTTGCCCACGGACAGTGCGCCTTCACCTTCATTGTTCTAGAGCGTCCTCTACCCCGCTTACCGGCTCCTAAATTTACGCTTTTGTTGTTTTTCTTTTTTCTTCGGTAAATTTTGTAAATTTTTATTTTGTTTTGTAAATAACTTTTATTTTTCGAATAAATGGGTTCTCGGGGCGGTACGGGGGGGGGTGGTTTACCCTATTTCACCCCCTGCGCGTTTTACCCTTCTGGTACGCGCAGGGTTGTCGTAGCACGACATCCTGGGCAGACAAGACGACCCTCGTCGTTATAACTGCCCGGGCGGTGGGCGGGGTTTGCTGCCCTCACCTATCGCCTTGAAACTCTTAAGAGCCCTATCACATATTTTTTCCAGAAAGGCAAGAAAAGTGGATTTTTGGCGTTCTAATTCCAAGAAATGAAGAGATTTCTACAAACTTTAATTACTGAATTACCTGGACCATTTCTTGATGTTGACGATAGCGGCCTTTAATTTTAGATATAACGAATATTATTTACTTATTCAGCCCATTTTCCGAAAGTCGTTATTCGTAAAACGCTCGGAAGGCAAACTTTGAGCTCCTTAATACAGTAATATCACTACAACGAAAACCGTATACTATTTTTTTTATGTCCGTCATGTATTCTTGATGTACACTACGGCTTTATTTTTTCGTTTTTTGACCACATATCCAAGGTATACATTACTTACAATTACACAAAATTTAAAAAAAATCTTCCTGTATCATTCTAATTTTCTCAGAAATAAAATAAGATTCTTATATAATACTTATACTATATTAAAGTTCACTCTTTTAGCAATACGACATAATATAAATTATTGTCATTAGAAAGGAGAAAACACTGCAAAAAACAATTAGAAATTGTGTATATATTTGCTTGCGCAAGAGAAGAGCGCTCAGTGCCGCGGTTTTCTCCCAGGGTTGAATAGTTATTTCTTTATTTATTTATTTATTTATCCTATCTTTTATAGTTACATCCAAAAAAAAATGCGTTCATTTTTTCAACTCATTTTAAAAGAATACCTACGTTTTTTTGTAATAAGGCTCTTAACTGTTATTCAGAATGCACAATCGATTGGCTTTCCCGCACGGTGCGCAAACCGTCTAGGAGCGCCAGAAGGTTGACTACTGGGGGAAACTAGCCGTAAGGCCAGAGTCCTTCGTGCGTGGAGGCCGCCGGATGGATGTTGCCCCGTGAGTGTGACAGACCCCGAACAAATGGGTCTTCGTGGCCAACTCACCAAGGGCCCATTAGCTCCCAACGTATGACTAACAAGATTAATTATTGTCTTTCGGACCGAAAGATTCGTCTTCCGGTCCATTAAAGGGGGAACATCGGAATCCAGAGACCCCGGGGATACTCCGAAACCCTCGCCGGGGAAACTGAGTGGGTTTTCGGAAGAAGGAATACCGGGCGGGGGGACTTTAGCCCTCGCGGTCGCGGCGTGTCGTAGACACCAGTGAACGGGCTGAAACCCGGAAGCAGTACGTCGGCTGAACAATCACGCCAGGAAACGAGGAGCGACCTCAGGCAGCCCAGCGGAACTTCGCCAAGGTGTAGGGCCTTGATGGTCGACCGTCCCGTCTAGGAGACGCTGGCGCGACCAGGCCTCCCTTAAGCCTACGCTCCCGGAAATCGCCACTAGAATTACTCATAATTTATATTTAGACCTTGATATTATTAAATAACGCTTTTCCGTAACTTTCTTGAATTACGACTCTTCCCAGTTTTATGCTCTGCCGGCCTGTATGCCGTTTAATGTAAATTGATACTTTAAATTTTAGTACTTGTGGTTTTATATATTGATTTTGATTATTGGATTATGTTTATCTCTAAATTTTAATACTTTTCACTAATTTTATAATATGCTTCAGCGATGATTGTTTACCTATGATTCAATATACCGCCACGATAGCCAATAAAGTATAACTCTTTTACAAATAGCTTCTTACTTCTCTGTATTTCTTTCTGACAGCGATAGCTGTCACCTGTAACAACGTTTCGTGGTTTAGAAAACACGATAAAACCAATAAGACAAAATATATGTCACATTTGGCGTGTGTATAATATATACAAAGTGTGTATATAAAAATCGAGCAAAAAAGGTGCGGCGTGATTTTTGCGCGCAAAGGCTGGCTTCCGAAAGGTTAAAATAGAACGATGGCGATGACTACCAACTTTAATCTCATATCTGGGAAATTGAAGAAGTAATGCACGAATTCGTTTTTATCGATAATAGTTGTATTCAATTTAACTTGAAATTCGTTAAAATTTTGGCCCTAAATAGGTTTTTTACAGTGTTTTTGCGCAAACCTTGATTGTATAAAAAGCGCTGAGCACGATGCGCCATCTAGTGGTAGGTAAATTATCACTAATATCGTTTATTAGCGATATTTTACCTACTGATAGATGGCGCAACGCGTCCAAACGCTTGTCAAGCTTTTCTTTGACTGTCAAGTTCTTCGAATTTTTGAATTAAAAAAATACGTGTGGAACTCGGGGACTGCCGCGGTAAAGCTATTGCATAGCATTTTTAACAACTTATGCAATTATAATTATTTATTTATTTTATTTATTTTATTTTTTCTGATATCAGATAACTGCGTTCTATCGGAATAATTTAAACGTCTTCCGATAGAGCGCCGCGCACGAATATTTTATTCGATAAAGCAACAAAAAACGGATTATTCGAAAGAAATCGTAGATAAAAAGAATAATTAAATTATCTTTAAAATGGGGTAGGTTTCATAATAATACGCCAGATAGTATTTGCGTAGTAGTCGTTTTTGTTTTCGGTTAGACCTAATTTCACAAATTAATTACACTATGTAATATAAACAAAATCTAAAATATTCAAAGCTAAAAATATTAGGAAAATGTTCTTGTTTAACATAATTTTTTTTCGAATCGTAAGCAGTATTCGTTTAGACGTAATTATCAGTTTAAAATCATTAATTTTCGTTAAGAAATTTCTTCATTCGGTCGCCGCGCTGGCCTAGCCCTCGATAAAAGCTATGCAATAGCTTAAAAAAACAAAAATCAAAATTTTGTTCAAAAATATTTTTTTTCCCATTCTTTTAAATTAAAAGTTATTCAGTTAGACTGATTCACCCCCTTGAAGGATGCCGGTTAACCTGAATAAATTTTTCAGATTAACCGGCATCTTACTAAATAATCATCAAATTAAATCAGATATACACTCATCCTGTATATATATATTTGGGATTCTAGAAACATTCACTGTCACCATCAAAGTGGTGCTCCTTGTTTGCATGGCATGTTTTGTGATTTTATGCTAATTTTGCAATAAAAGCAATACTAAACATTGTACAAAAAATCCCACGTTTAAATTTGATTTGGAAATTTGGCGAATTTTTAGTTTTGTTTTAAAAAAGTACATATCCTGAATTTGTTTTGTATAATGATCAATAAATCAAAATTAAAATCTCAAAATCCCGCAAGTAGATAATTCCTGTTTCAGTATCTAATGCTTTAGCCCCCCATTCAAATCACAGTATGGGAACCTGAAAGAGCCTATTTCCCGCCGAATTTTCAGGCTTCGTTGAAAGTAGCTTCCAATTGAATCTACATATGCTTATCTCACACCAGAGAGTTTTCTTCCCCTCTTGCCTTTTATGCGCATTTTAATAACTTTTGCTTTTGAAATCTCCCGTCCTTTATCACTCTAGCCGTAGCGGGAGCAGTTTGTCCAACCTCAGAGTAACGTCAAATAAAATTTATAAATTAAGCTTTACTTTTACTTTAGATTTGGATGCAAAATATCATTAGGCGTTTTACAGAAAGTCCTTGAAAACATTCTAAAGCGTTCTTCATTTCTAAAGCGTCGCGCTAATTTTGTACGTCGTCCAGTGCTAATCATGGCGAATTCGGGCTATTCATTTACTTACACGGATAACGCAATTTCCTGTTCGCCCCTTTTCATCGCCTGAAAAATTTAAATGAACACGACCCGAGGCGCGTCGCGACGCCCGACATGCAAATCAATCATTCCCATTACCAGTCACTTAATGAGAATGTTAATTGCTTTGTCGCAACTCATTATCGCGTCGGCGTGAAACAATTACTCGCGAGTTTGTCGCGAGCGTCACGTTCAATTGACGCTCATTACCTTTCGGTTGTCAATTAGAACGCGTGCGAGAGGAAAGTGGCCTGCATTCGTCTCAATTAACGGGACTAATAGAACGGCTTCTAATTTGAATGTCTAGCAAACAGTCTATGGCGTTGTTACTGTTGGGTATTGACTATTAATTGATAATAACGAACGGGTGATTAAATTGCGAAATTGGACATAAATGAGCTATATGGGGCTTCGCCCGAGTTTACGCTAAATATATGTAAAGCTCTTGGATATGGAAGTTTATACTGCTAAACAACTAGCCCAAAGTATACTTGATTTGATTTGAGAGAATGACATTGACATCAATAACATTTATTGAATCTGGTCGCCCAGTATGCTGCATAATGTTGTATTGCATAATGTTGTATAGAAATAGTGACGTAGGAAAACCGTTGCAGCCGTTGCGGCGAACCGGGGCCCAAATGGATCTTCAGTCTACGATCAACGTTGCAACTAATTAGGAAGCTAAGAAAGCCGAAAAAATGAATGCCTCAAAACTGATCGATGATTTCGCAAAGTATAATTCAGTAGTAACAAGTAAATAAAGAATAAAGCGGCGTATTAACCCTTCGAGTAGCGGTAAAATTTCATGCCAGACCGCGGCAATTTATTGGAATTTCTTGCAATATCGCCGCGCTCGACAAAAAGTACTATAACTATAGAACTACTATAGTAATCATATAAAGAATAACTGTGCAATGATCGCATTGAAATTTCATATATATAATATTGAAATTTCATTTTGTAAAACAATTCGATAATTATGAATAAATAGGAGAAAATCGAAAAAGCGAAAAAAACTCGGCATTTCTAACTTGTACTTGTTTTACGGAAAAATACGGAGCGCAATTTAGAAATTGTAAATACTATCGTGATCTTTATTAGATTTTTTATCAAAAGTAATACCTTGTTTTGCTTATTTACATACAAAAATATTTAAAAATTATCTCATAAAACCAATAAAATTTTTGATAATTTCTCGAAAAAAAATATATGATGTTTAACAATGTTTTTTTACCAGAAATATCCGCGAAATGACGCACGAAATTAGCGGCACGAAATAGATCTATGGTAATAATGAGATATTTGGTATGGAGGATACGTTCGAATTAGTAAATAATGTTACTGTGCGCTCCGAGTGCAAGCCGCCAATATCGGTCGTTACGTAGTCAACGGTGACGGAACCCTATTTAGAAATTGTAAATACTATCGTGATCTTAATTAGATTTTTTATCAAAAGTAATACTTCGTTTTGCTTATTTACATACAAAAAATTATTTTTATTTTATTAATTTTAGGAATCTTACAGCTAGGTATACGATTATTACAAATTAATATGTATATAAGGCCAATTACAAGGTTCCACAAGTAAAAACGTATGAATAGATATATAAAAGGGGGAGAAAAAAAAGAAAAAAAGAAAAACAAGTAGACTAAGAAAAAACTAAACAAAATAGAACAAAGGATTAGCCAAAGAAGGCGTCAGCCAGTAACTTCTTGAGCTGCTGGACTGACATATTAAATAGGTCAATGTCATATTGGGTAGCTACATCATTGAAACTTTGGCTTGCTCATAGATAACTGTTTAGCCTGTAATTGGTGTTAGCTCTGGGGATAAACAGGGTGCATGGTCTTCTGATCGGATCAGCAGAGACCCTCAACCCAACCTTCTCCAATAAATCCGGGCAGTCAACTGAGCCATTTGCTATCTTCAATAGGTAGGCGACATCTGCAATATGGCGTCTTGTGGCTAAAGGTAGGAGGTGAAATTTATGACAACGTTTAGTGTAGTCTGGAAAGAATTTTTTTACTTTAAATTGTAGGTGTCGTACAAAACGTCTCTGAATTCGCTCAATGCGGGTAGTGTAAGTGTTATTTCTGGGGTTCCAGATTTGTGATGCATATTCCAAGTGACTACGTACATATGCACAATAAAGAATTTTAATGGTTTTAATAGATTTAAACTCAGATGATAAACGCAGAACAAAATCTAATGTTCTTGATGCTTTGCTGATGACACTATTGATGTGCTCATCAAAGAGTAATTTAGTGTCAAAGATTATACCTAAATCACGGATTGAGTTTACTCTAGTAATATTGATATTCTTAAGTGTATAAGAAAAAAGAAGAGGTTGTGGCTTACGAGTGAAGGAACATAAATAACATTTGGATACATTAATATAAGCCATATATAAATATATAGAGCAAGCCGCCAATATCGGTCGTTACGTAGCCAACGGTGTTCTGATGTGCAACCAAGTTTGGTGAACAATATTTCTGAGCAATCCCCAGAAACAATGTTTCCGTGTGATGCGCGTGTCCTGCTGTTTTTGTCCTTGCTGTGAAGTTTTTTGGGAACTGGTTTTAACCCCAAATGGAAACGCTGATTTATATCGTATCTACAATATACATATGTAATATAGGTAGGTATAGGTACAGTAATTATATCCTATATAATAATAATAATAATAAAACTCTTTATTCCTAAGAAAAGGCGAGCTTATTGCCTGCAGGCAATGTTTTAGAGCTAACCTGTACTATTGTAACAAGCACATTATTTGCGAGTAGACTACATAACTTAACCTATATAAAGAGTATGACAAATAAAATAAGGGAGGATAAAAAGAAGTATATACTTTACTCTTTGTGGGCACAGATTTGCTCGATCAATATAATCTAACACCTATAAGGACGCTAAAGTTTTGAAAGGAGGGGAATGGGAGGGGAAAGGGAATTTATCTGGAGGATTTCAAATGCTCTCTGAGTCTGTTTTTAAAAGTTGTTATGCTTGGCGCGGTTCTCACATTTTTCGGCAAAGCATTCCAAAGACGGGCTCCATGCACGGTGAAAGAGAATGAGAAGAAGTCACTGCTGTGACTAGGGATAGAGAGTAGCAGGTTCTTTCTTGATCTCAGAGGGCGTTCATGAGCCGATAGTGCAGTAAATCTGCCGTTAAGATAATTAGGAGCGACGCCCTCCAAGATCTTGAAAAGCATTCAGAGAACTCGCATGTCTCTTTTCTCCCGGGTCGACAGACAGTGAAGCTTCTCTCTGTACTCCGCGATGTGGTCAAATTTTCTGAGGCCATAGATATACCGAATGCAAACATTTTGGAGACGCTCAGCTTTGGTGGATAACTCCTCTGTGAGGTCGAGAAATGCGACATCTCCATAATCCAGAAGGGGGAGGAGAGCAGACTGACAAATCGTAATATTGCTCTCCTCCGGGAGGATATTTTTCAGCCTATTTAACGAATGAAGTCGGCCGAAGAGTTTGCGTCGCATATAATGATTGTAAATAAATAGGGGGAGCGGGGTCTTTTGTTCAATTTTGCACGGAGGCCCATTTATTTTAGTTAGGCCACTGTATAGGAACATTCATTTTGTTCGATTTTGTTGAAAGCCTCTATTAGCCGCTTCTACCTATCAATGCAAGCGCTAAATAGACAGTCAATATATTAAAGACAAAAAAATACACGAATAATAATAAGTAATAATAAAAAGTAAATATAATAAAGGGAATAAAAAACACGACTGGCGATACAAAACTTGGACTACTGTGTTTATAATTACTTTTATTACTGTTTTTAATGAAATATATGTGGTTTAAGTATTTAACCATATAGATACATATATATTTTCGGAATGTACTTCACCAGACCATTCATTTGACACGAAGCACGATATGTTTGTTAATTTATTGACATTTGGAGATTTGGACATTTAGACAACTATTTACTCGATATTTGGACAGTTTAGGTACCCTATGATACTCGGAATGACATAACAATTCTAGCAATATCACATACTTCTAAATCGGTTCGAGCATTTAGACGTTATGGTGGAATCAAGAAACGGTAAACATACATAGATGAACCGTGAACACATTACACTCCTTTTTTGTTGGGCAGTCGTGTAAACAGTAAATAAATAAAACGGACTTCGAAGTGAGAAACCCGTTTTAGATCATACATGTCAAGTCGTTTGCCGTAAACCATTTTACTCTAGGACTTTCAGTTTCTGAGATCCAGGTGCGACGGACGGACGGACAGACAGACACAAAAGGCTTTTTTAAAGGAAAACAAAGTCTAAAACGGGAGACTTTTACGTGCAGATGTCTTGTGCAAGTTATTTAAAATTCTCCAAAGAATTTTTTTTTCATTAGCCTTTTTTTCTTCTCGCATATGTATATGTTGATAATGTTGAAATGACATTGCATCATCACATACATATTTCTCTTCTCTCACCATAACAATAGTGAAGTATTTACTCACCGCAAAAACAATGTAGTCGTTACTTATTTATAGTTTAAGGAGTAACGCAAATAAGACGAGGGGACGAAACAAAGGAAACAAAACGACAAAGGAAAACCGCAGAGTTTGAGGTTCATAGTAATAATTATTAATATCATGAGAATATTACAAAGCATACACAAGTAGGTACGCATGTAGTTAATATTTCATTATTACAATTCCTTTAGCTATATATAATAATTAAATGCTTTCAAGTCATACCAGTTATCTGCTGCCATATTCCGTAGTTTACAAAAATATTCATTCTTATCATACGCAACCAGTTCTTCATAATTATCATATGTATGTACTCGTTTTGAATAGAAAGTACTTATTCGTCGAATTCTTCGAGTACTTCTTCCAGTTCAAATGTTTCAGTGGTGAATTCATAAAATTCGGGTTTCTTCTCTTATACTTTCTATCTTCTGAATCTAGTAAATCGTGTGTGTACTTTTGACTTTAAGAAGTTAATGAAAATACTATCTATCTTATTTCGCCTGCCTATTATATAATGAATAAATAAAAATAAAGCTGCCATGAAATATAGGTACCGACCGAAATCGGGCCCATCATAATACCACAGTATGCCGTACCGAGAGTACAATAGACGCACTCCCTAGAGACAGGGAATTGCGAGGATAGGGTGCGAAAGAAGTTAGCAGAGGGGTACGTCTCGACGAACGCCTTTGGTTAGCGTTACACGTGGGTGACGGTGATGGACTTTTTCTAACGTTTGAATATCCACGTCGGCCGAGTAGCGGAGCCTTGATTTGAAATTTGTTCTAAGAGAAACTGCTGTCTGGTATACTTTGATAATATTATTACTCCGTTTTTGGAGGGTGTGGTGGGTTTAGGACAGTTGCATTGTCACATGTGGGCGTCAATCTTGCAACTCATTTCCTCCCCTTTCGAAACCGTACAATGGAAGATGCGGATATTGCAATTTTAGATATTTTTTCTAGAAAGGAGTTGATTATTTTCCTGGAGATGGAGATCTTTAAAGATATGAAATAGAGATTTGGCTGGCGGGCCACGAGCGCCAATATCCACCGCGTGATTTAATATTACAAATCATTCGTAATGACTTTTATGATTTATTTTGAAATTTTACGCAAATAATTTATTATCTCGTATAATACAGCATTCATTTAATTGCAATCTTGTCGATAGATCCAAATGAATAAAACTACGAACAGAAACACTAAAAAAGCGCGTCACTAAATGCAACGTCAATAAAATTGAACCATGACGTATAAGTGTTGAAAAGTGCTGAAAGTGTTAAATTGTGTTTTTGCAAAATGTGGGATCAAGCCAATAGTCAGCCGCGCAACCACGAACGCCGCGTGGTGATCACGAGGGTGCGACCCACGTGGGCGCACAACCTGCCCCGAGCGGACGAGCGCGACGAAGAGAGAGACGGCATGACCGATCAGCTGATAGGAATGGGTCACAGTGAACCGACGACGCCGACCGATGGCTGCGACAATCGCAGCAAGGACGAGGTTTACGACGTTTTCGGAAAGGTAAGTACGGTAGAGTTATATTTCCTTGAAAACCATACACATCTAAAATCTTCAACAATTACATAAACGGGCTATCCACTGTAATTCATTAAGAAAGAATGAAATACTTCCAATTCCCATTGAGGACCGTTTTATCTAAATGATACATGATCAAAAATCTTTATTTTTACATGACGAACATGTAATTTATAAAACATTTCCTAAGAATTATATTTAAATTAAACAAAAAAAAACAGGTTTTTGAGTCAGATATTAATAAATCTAAACTCATACTGATAATTTTAAATACAAATCTTCTTTGCTATCTTAGTTATAAAAGTGCGAAATTTTATCAAAGCGATACTATTGCCGTAGATGTATCGCTTTGACAAGTATAGCTTTGACTTTCTGTGGTAATTTCAGCATTGACAATTTTATAGTATTTGGTATCTCGACTCTTATACAAAAAAAAAGACTTCAGTAGCTTGTGGTAGGGCCTTTTTATTATTATCCCCTAATGTGTCTATATTACTATTTTCTTTGCGAATATAGTAATATAAACATAAACACAGAATCTAAGATTATCTATGGATGATCACTTTGAAAAAAACTCCCATTTTGCGTCTGCTTAAAAATGTTTTACTATTGTTTCCTACAACTTTCTTTTACTGATGACTGCGGCTCCGAGAGAAGAGCATAAATCTATAGAGACACACAATGTAATATTTCGTTTACCTTACCAGATAACAATTCAAACTTGCCGCCGCAGTGTCGTTGCCACTGCGTATAAATTCCGAGTCAGAATAATATATTTTCATCGTCGTATGAGCGTTTGAGCGGCTTGCTCGCTCTACAGTACTAATTAAATCGTCAACAAGAGAACACACTGTCTTTTACTAACGACGACACCGCACCGCGCGCCGCCGCGTGTAATATCGCGGGAACAAAGGATCATCGTAATTGCAATAAAAAACCTAATTTATATGGATCCATAAGGGCCCATACATGTGTTAAAATGGTGACCACGACGTGAGTAATAAAATTAATAATTCGTATGGACCCGTAATGGCCCATACATGTGTTAAAAAACCATTATAAACCTATTTTTTTTAAATAAACCTCATGTATCAGTTCAATAAAACGGCCCTCAAGTTATAAAACTCGACAGTTGTTTAACCCTTCCTATACGAGTTAACCATTTTTGGTTAGACGCTTACAAACGCTAAGATTTGAGCTAATCAATTTTGGTTTGGGCGCTCCGCGCTGCGTAAAATGCGATTTATTACTCGAATTGCGATCCTATCCGCGTATAAAGTATGCGATATCGAAAAAGTCGAACGGTCGAACTCTAGTCGACGACTGTTAGCCAATAATTACCAGCAATAATCAGTTTTTGCTAGTCTCCCGCCGCGCGCCCGCCGCGACTCTTCGAGCCGCCGCGCGCCGTGCGGCTCGTGATTTTGTGATTTTCGTGTTGTTTTTGTGCTATTTCCTGCAAAACCGTAAGTGATTTGCATTCTAGGATGATTTCCGAAAGAGAATTTCTAATTTGGGACAGCTCATCTGCTTTTTTTCACGATTTATCGCGTTAAATATTTTGACGTTAGCTTTGCAAAAAATGTTCGTTTCTTTTCCCGAATTATGACGAAAAATCGCGAATTATGACGTAATATTCGTTTAATTCGCTTATAAAACAGCTATTATTTGATTTACATCGTATATAATCACAAAATTGGCTATATTTTGCTCAATTCAACTTGATTTCTAATTTGACATCAGACATCGGACATTCGGAGAATACATCGATTTTTTCTTGGCTGAGTAACTAAATGTTTTTGTATGCAAATAAGTAAAACAAAATATAAGTTTAGGTAAAGTATTTAATAAAGAACATAACTGTATTTACAATTTTTGCATATTTTACGTATTTTGTGATAAAAACATCGAAATTATTTGAATAGGCGACTTTTTTTCAGTTCGCCAACTTTGTAATATTTATTCATTATTATCTTAATTGTTTTACGAGATAATCTTACAATGTTTTATATTTCAAATTTCAATTCGATCATTTTACAGTTATTCTTTTTATGATCCGTATAGTGGTTTACAAGTTATAGTCGTTTTACTCAAGTTCATTTACTTGCGCCGAATTTACAAGCGAAAATGTCGCCGGCGTAAGTGACAACTGAATTTTTACTTCGCGATTGGAAGGGTTAAATGAGAACTTTAACTTCCGCAATATTCTATAGTACCTACCACTGAACCATCAAAAAATCTGATATCTCGTATACTGAAAACGTGTCAGAGACAGAAACTTCAAAAGAAATGAGTTTTTTTTCTTAAACTGTTTCTGCTAGAATTACATGAATTCGTCATTCTGCATTACCTACATTATCGTTTGCGTTGCCACCTGGTTGCAGCATACGTTTATTGAACTACACACCTAATGTTCCATTGGTGACTCTATCACCTAACCGGCTGTCTAAGGTACAACATATAGTTTTTCCAAGATTTACCTGTTAAATTAATATAATTATATTATTTTTCGGCCTTTACATAGATAGTTAACCCATCTACATAACTGAAATTTATATTAAGTAAGCATCTTCGCACCAGTAAACCTAGGTCTTTTTACAAAATATGTCGGACATCTTCGCACCAGTAAACCTAGGTACTTTTACAAAATATGTCGGATATTATAGATACCCAACTCTCAGATTAACGCTCAGATCCACACTCCACACACACACACACTCAACACACATCCACACACCCTAAATACAACCCTTTTATGTACTAGTTTTTTTTAAGGGTATTTTAGTTTTATTAAGTAGTTGTCAACGTAACCAACGTAATGTCTGTAATTTTATTGACATCGGTAAACGGTTTTATTTATTATTAAAATATAGGTTTACTGCAATTATTATATAATAGAATAACTTTATTGTGCTATAAAAACATTGCCTAATTAATATTACACTGGTTTTATAAAAAAAAAGAAAATTTATGCACAAATGGCGGACCAATATAATAACTGTGTGATTTTCAAAAACAAAGAATTGAATTGAGAATTGAATAATAAAATACATAAAGGTTACTGAAGCTAGTTAAAATCCATATTTTAATTCAATTTATTATTCAATTATTTTTTTTATTTATTGTGATTGTGGTGTAGTAATATGTATAGTTTTGCAATTATTCAGTGCCGCACAACCTGACTTTTACAATATTTTTGTTACATTCACAATGTACAATAGTTTTGTTTCATTCAACAATAAATATAAACAAACACATATTATAACAATTGTACCATATCAGTTAGGCTGGGTATCAAAAAGTTAAATTGGGTAGGTATAAAAATTATTTGACTAATATAATTAAAATTTAACGGAAAAATAAACAACAGTAAATATTTAAAACTTTATTGTGCTATAAAATATTGCTTAATTAATATTACACTGGTTATTAAAAAAAAAGACAATTTATGCACAAATGGCGGACCAATATAATACTGTGTGGTTTTCAAAAAAAAAAGAATTGAATTGAGAATTGAATAAAATATTACATAAAGGCTACTGAAGCCAGTTGAAATCCATATTTTAATTCAATTTATTATTCAATAATTTTTTTTATTTATTGTGATTGTGGTGTAGTAATATGTATAGTTTTGCAATTATTCAGTGCCGCACAACCTGACTTACAATATTTTTGTTACATTCAACAATGTACAATATTTTTGTTCCACAATAAATATAAACAAACACATATTATAACAATAGTACTATATCAGTTAGGTTGGGTATCAAAAAGGGTAGGTATAAAAATTATTTGACTAATATAATTAAAATTTAACGGAAAAATAAACAACACTAAATAACTCAGAATAAAATATTGTTACGCAATAACTTAAAAAAATAATATAAAAAAATAATATTCAACATAAAAGTATCTATGATTGAGATTATATAGATTCTTCATCTTTTCCTTTTCTTAACCTCATTCGTATTTCAGTTGTGGTTTGATACGGTTTGTCTTTTCAAGATCATCTCGTGAGTTCAATATTGTTATTGCAGTTATTTGCTGTCTATATTTATTTCCTCATTATTCATCACATGATCGTTAACTTTGTGGACGACGACTTAGAATTATACAATGCTAGTTAGGATTCTTCATCGTTTTACATTCGTTTAGTTTATTGCTTCACTTCAATAAAATCAGGTTAATAAATGTAGGCAGAATTCGTTATTTCGATAGCAGAAAATTACGATAGTTTTTTTTTGTTTTCCAGGTGATGCTGTTGGGGGACTCCGGCGTCGGAAAGACCT
>OX155954.1:8496657-8648971 GCA_944548615.1 Micropterix aruncella
GACAGGGCCAAGTCAGGAAAACGGCCTAATTTAATATAAGATTAGTAGTAAAAGTTTATTAGGACAAATTTGAGCACATTTTAATATATTTCAAACTTAAGCAAATGCTTATTACATTATGTGTTATTAAATAACATTATGAATACATAAAATAAACAATATAGGCATGTATTGCAAGTTAAAAATTTTTTGCTTGATTTATTATTACCGAAAAAGCGATTAAAACAATAACAAAGGTATTTTAGCGACTTTCCGGTACTTTGCGCAACATAATTGTGACTAGGTAAAAATGGTCACATGGGTGTTACGTAATGTTTAGGTAGGGGGAGGTACATAAAAACGTTACGGCGCGTTATATGGGGGGGGGGGGGGTCAAAAATCTTCAAAAATTGCGTTACGTAATTCAAATTCTTTATTTTACAAAAATCATAGTAACAGATACAGATTAAACCTAACCTAACTGGATCGCACGGGACGGTGGTAATAATTCAGCCGTAAACTGTCACATACGGAGAGCCAGGGTGACTACTAACTTTGTGTGATATTATATAATATTTCACGTGCCTCTAATTGTTTAATTATTTTCAGCTTTGCTACTCCTTTACGACGTCACGAATAAGACGAGTTTTGACAATATTCGAGCATGGCTAGGAGAAATAAGGGAATACGCACAAGAGGACGTCGTTATCATGCTTTTAGGTAATTATTTATTTCCTCATTAGGTTTATAATTTAATCCATAAACTTGTGAAGTAAAAACTCGGCCGTACCTTTTGCATCCCGGAAGGGACGTTACACATTCAGGGGATCCACAGCCACAGGGTGACGACATTAGCGTTGCAGATCAATTTGTAGGAGTTTATTAATAATCGAAGACTATCGCGGTTGTTTCACAATATGAAAAGGTTTAAACACAAATTTACTGCGTGAATTTCGTAGCACCCGACGTTTCGGCAATGTTACCATAGACAATGG
Organism: Micropterix aruncella; assembly: GCA_944548615.1. Classification (NCBI taxonomy): domain Eukaryota; kingdom Metazoa; phylum Arthropoda; class Insecta; order Lepidoptera; family Micropterigidae; genus Micropterix; species Micropterix aruncella. The sequence goes on from OX155954.1 coordinate 8,497,632, forward strand.
CGGTTGCAACATAGCCGAAAGTTCGGGTGCTACACAATTCATGCGGTAAATTCGTGTTTAAACCTTATTATAATTAAATGGTTTCCAAATTTAAATTCATGGCGACAGCATATTTTAAAATTTTCTTAATATGAAATAATAATTATAATTATTAAATTTAGCGAATAAAGTGCAATTATGCAGTCTGGATTACCTCGCAGTAGACACAGGACGCGTCCCGAATGTACTCGATCGCAGTTTGCACGTCGGTCTAATTATCATGGAAAGCAAAAGTTTTGATAATCTGGAGAGCCGCATTGATAATCTGGATAGAGTAGTTTCATATCAAAGAATATTACTGAAGCAGCAAAGCGACAAAGGGAGTAGGGGAGAAAGAAACAATATCTTATCCGGTCCAATTGTTATCTTCGCCTGCTCGCGCTAGTGGTTCTCTTCAAAATAGCTGGCTGCGGCGACCCAGGGGTCTTCGCGGTGTTCCCTGCTAGACAACAAATGAGGCAATGACGACCGAGCTTAGGCGGTATACCTTAACACCCAGTAGGGCAACTATCTGGGCGAGGCTTCAGTGGCCTGGAGAGCCAAATGCTCTCCGAAGTCCTGGTGCAGAAGGCAACGGGAAACCACTGCACGATTTTCCCCTAGTACTCAGCTTCATATGGATCTAAAAGAAGTATGTAGAGCTGACTGCCAACCTTCTGTAGTCGAAGAGGCACCCAAAGAAGAAGAATAATAACTTGGCATATTATTATGTACATATTTATGATGATAACTATAACCTATGTTATTATCTTGCTTAAATCAGCGTACTGAATATTAATAAGAGTGGCAGAACCGTCACACTTTGAGGATTTCAGAGGCTCTATTAGAAACGATAGCGTCACCCTTACCTGATCTCTAACTAAATAACTGAAGCATGTCCTTCAACCTGGATATCCTTCTTCGACTCTGAGTTCTTCCCAGGAATTTTGCCCCTTATAATATTCTGCAGAAGTTGGTATTTTTCAATACACGTGAAACAATACACAACTAAACCTGTCAACTACAACGGGCGAACCCGTCACCTCAGGAAGTTTTAACGAAAAGTATCGTTCTGTCTCCCGTGAGGTGAGCGCAGAAGACTTGTGCCGTCCTCGCAGTCCTCTACCTTACGAAGCGGTGATACGGTGTTTGCCGAGCCTATCGCGGACCACGGCGCTCTTAATCCGGCTACTACCCGGAATCGGGTAGCATATTGGTCGTTTCAAGAGCAGTCGCTGTAAGGTCAAGCAACTACTCCCGCTCTATAGGAGACAGTACATTTTCAAGATTCGAAGATTCTGACTGACCCCGACTGTCAGTCAGAATGCACAATCGATTGGCTGGTGCCGCACGGTGCGCAAACCGTCCAGGAGCGACGGAAGGTTGACTCCTGGGGAAAACCGGCCCGTAGGCCAGAGTCCTGCCGGGTTCGCACTTCATACGTGGAGGCCGCCAGATGGGTGTTGACCCGTGAGTTTGACCGACCCTGAACAAATGAGTCTTAGTGGCCAACAGCAACAGGGCCTATTAGATCCCAAACACAATTCACAATATCATGTGGCCAAAATACGACATTTTTCGCCGTTTTATGGTGGTACCTAAGTATGTGGGACTTGCACCAACCGTCCTGTTAACGTCTGCTAACCGTGGTTGGCTAACCACGATAAACAATTTAACAGCCGGTTAAATTATGACTGCTTGCACCAACTATTTGGACGCCCGGTTAACTAAGCCGTTCGGGGTCCGCAAAAACATTTTTTCAGTGTTGGAACATAACCATAGACACAACTGAAATCGAGATTGCTTACCTTAGCCAATCACAGCACAGTTCAAAATGGCGGAAGGGAGGTTCTCAGCTCATCAGCTGTCAAACTGCTACATGCTTTTGTCCATGTCTCGCTTTCGCGTCGTTCCTGATCATCAGACATATTAGGTAAACGTTTTACGAGTGCGATAACCAAAAAAAAGCCAAGAAGCGACGGCTCAGGCGACGCGATCAAATCTAATCTCGAAAATTGACAGCTAACGCTTGACAGCTCGCTAACTGCTGGTTAGTGGTGCTAACCCGGCACCACGGCTCGGTTAGGGAATTTAACTGCCGTTAGCTTAACAAAGTATGGTGTAAGCAGTTCCGAGTATTTAACTGTGGTTAGACTTTTTAAACACGGTTATCTATCTTAACCGAGGTTGGTGCAAGTTGCCCTGCTTACAGAAATTTCTCATTACGAACCCTCGCTGCCCATGGTGACATAATCTAGGTTAGCTCGGAATCGATGAGAACCCCTTGAAAATTAGATATTCTACGTTCATGTGGTAAATTAAAAATATAAAATTACAAAGTTTTAGGGGTAGGTTTGGATGCTGAAATAAAATCAACCGAAAACAACCCCAAAATAAATTGAAATCGCTGCTGAAGGCAGTGCGAACAAAGATGAAAATGAAACAAGCGATACACTATGATGACCTCAAAAATCTGAAAATAACTTGATAAATATCAACATGCAACTGCACATAAAGAAAAAGAAAATATGACTAACATTTACAAATAAACACAGACCACATCCATGCATTCGCACTTTTTTAATACATGTCTTTTTCAAGATTGTTTTATATAGGGCGACCATTCATAATCATATTCATACGGTATTTTTCAAAAAAGACTAGGTATCTACAACAAGCATAGGTAGATACCTAATCTGGTGAAATCGTCAAGAAAAAAATACATATTAGATAAATTACATATTAGTTAAATTTAAAAATGAAAAACCATAGTAAAAATATAAATAGTGGCAATAGTGTCAAATTAAAAGACATAACAAAATAAAATAAAAATAATCGCATTAAAAAAAATATAACAAAACTTATACGAAATGTTAAGTGATCCACTAATTAAATTCCAACATAATTTGGAAATAATACCGTTTCAATAGTCAACTTAACAACTATAACGCCTGAAGCGTATTATAAAAAAATCCTATCAATATTGTAAAATAGCATTTCATGCCCTAAACTTTTTAAATCTAATATTTAATCTTTTTATAAAACTCTCGAATAATTTAACCAGAAGTCAAGTTTGAAGAGGGAGGCAGTTAAAAAGCTTAAAACTAACGTAATTGAAGGACTTTTAAGTCTGTGTTAGATGCACTCTGGGAAGGGCAATATTTAACCGTTGGCGAGTGTCATGGGTGTCATACGTCACTTATAAACTGTGGACATCTGAATTTCATTCACAAGTAAGTCTTGAGGTGTGTTTGCGGGAATAAAAGAAAAGGGGATTGCGACCTTCCGACCCGCCCGATGTCGTACCATGCCTCACCTTCTTAAGATGATAATGTTTAATCAAATCCGTGGTGATCTCGTTTTACTTTGACTCTGGACTGTCCGTCCCGTTCTATTGAATATTCAGCCCTCAGTCGTTGATAAATTGAATAGTCTCACAAGAATCCGTAGCCATGCACAACACTAACAAACCAGCTTCACCGTTGCAGATTAAAGTGCTGGTATATTCTCAATCTATCATAAGATTCTATCATAGCAAGTCTTCGATACGTACCTACTGATAGTTCTCGGCCAACCACATGCCTACGAAACAATGAGATTAAGAGTATTTGCGAGACTTATATTCTCAGAATCGGCAGAGGCTCGCGCTCTCGACGATGATAATAATATTAAAATTTTACTGTATAGTCGACGAAATACTATTTGCCAAAAGTGTCGTTAGCACATTGGTACATTTTTCACAACGATCGAGACCTTTTTCACACCTATCGTCGAATGTCTAATGGCTTGGTATGGTTAGACTAAATCGCCTTGATCGCTTAATAATATTAATTATTTATACGTATCAATTTTCAAGCAAAAACACTAATAATAACATTGGCCCATTATCGCAAGAACTAGATCCGAGAGTATTGTTTTCTTCTGAAATATTACCGCGAGTTACTTCTCAAGGGCGAAACATCTTTGAAAATAGGAAAGCTAAATTAAAAGCGTGCAGATAGACGAAAGTGAAAGCTTTGACTGAACTGATAATAATAATGCGAACGCAATGATCATTAACTTGGTAGGTAACTAAACGATTAGGACTATTCGGTTCGATTTCGAAATCATCAGTATTTAGTGCGTATTTTAATATGTCTGTCTGAAATACACATTGTACAATTATTGTTAGGTACCTATACTGCAATATTTACTCTGATCGTTGGTGGTATAAAGTTCAAGATGTTATGATCGAACCCGGTGCAGCGGTCAGTTTGTGCCTTTAAAGCGTTTGTTAAAGTGTTCCACGCAGGTAGAATCGATCTCCATAGTATTTAGTGCGTATTTTAATATATCTGTCTGAAATACACATTGTACAATTATTGTTAGGTACCTATACTGCAATATTTACTCTGATCGTTGGTGGTATAAAGTTCAAGATGTTATGATCGAACCCGGTGCAGCGGTCAGTTTGTGCCTTTAAAGCGTTTGTTAAAGTGTTCCACGCAGGTAGAATCGATCTCCATAGTAAAATAAACTGTTACAACTTGTTGGGAATCACTGTTTATTTTATGACATTTTAACGACACTTTTGTCAAATAATATTTCGTAAACTATAAACGGTTAACCAGCTATAATAAGACTGCGCAAACCCCCAAAGATCTCACAACTGATAATCAAAGAATATAAGTAGGTGTCTCTAATTTAATTCAAAATGTCATAGCAGATCCAATACCTAAATCTTTTCATAATAACATTGTCATTAAATTACTGGAATTTCAAATTATATCCACAAAGCCTAAAAAAAATGATTCTACCTTTAAGATATTGGGTTTTAACAATAAAACAAAGCCAAACATTAAACATGAAGACATACATTTCAATAAAACAAACAAACAAGTCATCAAATAGGCGGGCACTCTTTTTTTTAGCACTCTTTTTTAGCACCTTTATTTTAGATCTAACATACTCCTAGGAGTTACAACCAATTAAATTGTAATGCGTCTGATTTAAACAATTAAAAGTGAGTTCAAAAAGCACTAATATATATATATATATTTTTAAATCATAAATTTTTAGTCACATTTGAATGAAATTTGATATATGTTTTAGTAATCTATGCCCAATTACTAATTTCGTAATTACTAGGAAGGTATAATTAAAGCTTTATATTAAATGTAGTAACAAACGATACAAGAGAAATAATTTCCGTATTAACCGCAAGGTAAATGTTGAAACATATAATCGAGTAATAGAGTTTCAACAAAATTCCTTGTAATTCGACAAAATTACGATTGAAACATCGTTCGTAAGAATCAATCCAATATTTTTCTCAGTGCAATTTAATCATTTTGGGGTTTGGTACAATTTAGCAGTTATTACAAGTTGCCAAAATATTGGGGTTTCACGGCGCGGGCGTTTTAACAGCGATATGAAAAGAAAAGAAAAACATCAAACTATTTATCTCAGTCCATTAGAAGTCGGTACATCCATCTAAATCGGGGAGTCGAGGATCGTAGCCACGGTCGCCTACCTTCATCGAAGAGTACACTCTATTCCAGGTAACAAATGCGACAGCGGCAACGAGCGGCAGGTGCGTCGCGAGGACGGCGAGCGGCTGGCGCGCGAGTACCGGGTTCCCTTCCTGGAGACCAGCGCCAAGAGCGGCGTCAACGTGGACGCGGCCTTCGCGGCGGTGGCGCGCGCGCTGCGCGACCGCCACGCGGCGCGCGCGCGGAGGGACGACGCGCGCTTCAGCGTGCACGAGTACGTGCGCGAGCACGCCTCCAAATCCGGCTGCCCGCCGTGCAGCGCTTGAATCGCGGACTATTTTAAATAAGTTATAATTACTGCGCTGTTTTTTCGAACGACGATCGCACGAGCATATCGATACCTTCCAAGCAAAACGTGACAACCCACACTTTTGACTAAACTTCACTTACAGTACAAGAATGTTTATATTGCCAATGTGAATTACTGCCACTGCCCTCTACTTACCAATATATAATACTGTTTGCTACCTTAACGACTTCGGTGCTAGATCTAGAACTCTTATTTTACTAAAAAGGGCAATTTAATTTTTTTAGGCGCCTGACGACTAATTTAGCGCTTTTTAGTAAACCCATTCCACAAAGTTTTTAATACAAATTGCAATACTATTTACGTCGACTGACGTGTTCCATGTCATATTTATTTACTGCGGTAGGGACTTTACATGACTATTATTTTGACTTAGAAACTAATGTAGACAGTATCATGTAGTACCTATAATTATTTGATCAGTCGTCTTTACTGAATGTTCTTCCACGCCTAAACCGTAGATATAACATGGGCTAGCCCACCTAATAGTAAATCTTGAATTACTTGCACCGTACTTAAGTTTTTAAGTACAAATACTTAATTACAGCGCGAACTTAATTTTTTCCTTAAGTTCACCAACACGCAGCAACAAACCACAAACAAATAACTTCTACTTAAAAAAAACAAAAGATTCTCAATTATAGTTTTCCTAATCTAAAAGAAGTCTTAGCTGTGCCTGCCAGGATCTTTTTTTGTTCCAAGGAAGGTTTACCAAGCAGGCTTACTCGCTTATATTTGAACGCCCCTTGTACTTGTGACTAACAACACAGTATCTGTGCTAACAATAGGCAGCCCTAATGTTTACAAGTTTAGAATCAGTATTAACCAGGTACCCTATTCCATTAAAATTTCAATTATACCTACTAGGTATGTTTTGGCTGAATTTGTGGGTTGTCATAAAATTATTGCATCTTTAAAATCGTCTAATTAATCATAAGTCGTAACCAACATTTGTCTGACTTTATATATAAATTAAACACCAAATAAAATATGAATACACCGTAAAATACACCAATATTAAATTATAGTCCTAAATTATGTAATTTTATTCAAAATATACAAACGTTTTGAGGTAAGTGCCAAAAATAGTTCGAAATTTCGATTAAATAAAGAGTTTTCCTTGTATTGTAAAATTACATTGTTACATTTTTTTGCCTGGACGGTATCGATATAATATGTAAAGAGTACTATACTATTTTTTAACACTATTTATTTATTTTTACCACTGTACTATTTTTTCTACTGTACCAGATTATCTCCGTAATATTGCCAGAAACCATTGCCGTTACAATCAAATTGTTACCATCGGTCCAATAGTATAAACCAAATACTGCTGGCCTGTACAGTACCGTAGCTGTGTATATTATATATATATATATATATATATATATATATATATATATATATATATATATATATATATATATATATATATATATATATATATATATATATATATATATATATATATATATATATATATATATACGTGTTGCTCCTGTTATCATTTCTCCTCAATGATGTTGCTACTTATGTCACAACGCAACAACAGAAATTCGTATTAGAACTAGTAGTAAGATAAAGCGTTCAAGTACTTTTCAAAATAACTATATATGGCAACTCTAATCAGCTCATCAATACGACGAATAAAACTAAAAGGCGAAAGAATGTTTTAAGTCGGATGATTCCATTAAAAGTAACGACCCCTTAAGTCATTCAGTTTTAATTTTTGTTACTCTGGAACTCACAGTTCTTTAAAAAAAAATCTTCGGAAATCGGTTTATCTTTTTGATTCGGAGAACTAATAAAATGTTGTTGACCGTTTTTGTGTCTGTATGGCAGCCCTGCGACTTGATTTATGGACGGTTCCCAATATCTAATCGGCTCTACCCATTAATGAATGAAATAGATTGGCGAAGAATTTCCGACATCGGATGACACGTTCTTGAGATATCGATGAGACAGACAGACATACAGGACGGACGGAGATATATATTTCTCTCGTTTTTCTAAACCTAAATCTTCTAAAGCGTGGAAAAATTTGATTTTGAACAAAATCTATTTTTATTTTTTTAGGTAAATGCAATGACAGGCTGGCGCTAGCTTAAAAAATATTTTTAGGGGGCTATCGGAATGAAACCAATAATTTAAAAATACGTATCTACTTATTATTATTATGTATTATTGCCCGATAATTTTTTAACATTTATTTGTTCTTTAAAATCATGATTATTTTACATTTTACATTTTATTCTAGTCAATTAAACAAAGCAAAATCTAGGCACCATGCTAAACGATTTATTTTACTAATTTCCAATTAAATTGATTTCCATGTATTGTAGTATTATCATTATATGCTTTCGATTAAATTTCGACCATTAATTATCAAATATTATAATCAATAAGAAATAATGCTATTTTATATACTTGGGTAATATTGATAATATATAATATCGTTAACCATAAACAAAATAAATTATGTTATCGTTTTTGTGATAATGAAATGTAGCTAATTGTGTCAATATTAAACAAATATAAGTCTCAAAAATATAATGCTTGAAGACTACTTAAAATATAACTTACAAAAATATATCAATGTTTGTAGTGGCATTGTACTTATAGGGCGTTGTTATGGTTCCAATAATTTAAATATATTTATTCTTAAATAGTCGGTTGCATATTATTATGTTTATCAGAGACTTACTCGCAATATTTTATTGAACTCTTATTGTATTATGTTGCATGCAATTTAGAATAAGATATTTCAGCCATATTAAAAACTATCTATAATATGGCCTATATTAAGAATATACATATGAACCAGAATTTCGACTGGGACTGTTATTTTTTAAAGATTTATTGACTTGTAATACAATCATAATTCCGCAATAAAATGTTTATCCAACGTACCAAAGAAATGTGTACATATATAATCCTGTATCATGTCGTGTTACTACTATTTTAATTATATGAATGTGATATATAAATATATGTTTATTCTTGACTAGCTGAAGACCGCGTCTTTGCTTCGTGTAGGTATAGTTTCGAATCGATTTGTTCATTTAAGTAGGGTGGTGTTAATTTGCCTTTTTAGAAGCTACCTTTAGATATATAGTGCAAGACGGCCCCCTCAGATGCACGCTCCATATCTCGTAGATACGCGTCTTGTTCCTTAACACTCGCGCCCACTTCTGCTGAACGCTGACCTTGCTGGGTCAGCAGTCGCCGCCGTCGCCGCCTGCTAGGCATTTCGAGGTGCTTGCAAGCGTTACGAATTTCATTATATCTCTAACTATACTACCTAAAAACTTACCGTAAATGGCTCATTTTATCTCTTTTTACACCGGATAATGGATTAATTTATTTTGATAAGGATTCTTATTTTATGTCCTTAAAAAACATTGTTATTGCAGCTTAAATATAAAAGTTGGATATATGCTCTTGCAGACTTTCTATAGATCTCTTTGAGCCCGATGTTTTTGTAATCTACCATACCTGCCATATTGTTTTCACATTAATCAAACAGTTTCGTCAGCGCACGCCGATAAAGCAACTCACCAGCTCATTTTTCTCCGACTTGATTTACATATATTGCGATTTCGTATTGAAACCAATATTTATCGCAATAAAATATAGCCTATAGCACTCGTATATAATGGAGATTTCTATGAGAGAAAGAATTTTTTAAAAAGATTAGTAGTTTCGGAGATTACCCCCTACATACAAACATTATTCTTTATAATATCAGTAGATTCCAGGATGTGCATACCGCCCTCTAGTGACAGAACATTTCTCGTCTTGGTCACCTTCACGCCTTTGCTATTATCACATATCTATTGTAGTTCAAATAGCGTCCTACAGATGGCGCGAAATATTTTTCAACAAATTATCAAAACACACGAAATGCTTTCTCAAACTTCTTTTAATATTGTTCTTCGACGATACACTTCCTTCTCTTCACTTTTATACCCAGGATAAACTAAAAACAAATGAGCCTAAAATTAAATTATCACAAGTTTTCGGAACTGGAAAATAGGAAATTCTATTTTAAACTAAATTTTAAAATAACGAAACGAGTAATATTTAGATAGATAACGTAGTTTCAAAACAATCAAATAATAATAGATTTATAACTTTTAAGATTAGGTACGTTATAAAATTTCTTTAGAATCGCTTCTCACGTAGAGGCACTGTACATTGTTTTCGTCACGCATTTCGACCAGCGATAAGCAACGTTTATTATGTGTTTATATATTTCTAATACACTTAACACTTTTTTATTGAACATGTAGGTAATACGTACACTCTAAGTGTACACTCTTTTGATAATCTGAGAGTGGAATACATTTAAAATATTTCGATTTTATAAATCATTTCTAAGCGTTTGAACGATCTACAAAAATACTTTCAAAATTATATTCGTGTTGAATTTTGAAATGCTATACAATTATAATTTCTTTCTAGTGCGTAGGTACTTTGACATATTCGTATGTACAGAATCACATATACATATGTCAGATCACCAATATCTATCACTTACAGATTATTTACATATGTTTTTTTTTTATTTACAAGAAAATGTTAAGCCCTCGGCCCATGGCGCTACGCGACGCGCGACGCGACACACTTGAGACTTTGGTATCCTACTTTCGCATCGGCACACGAGGCGACGAGCCACTCACACGAGACGCTACTAACACAAAGTATTCTACTCTTATGTCACTCAACGAAGCGACACGTAGACGACGGGACGTTTTAGCAAGAGGTGGTTCAGTGGTAAATATGTCGAGTGATGAAGAACAAGTGCTTTTATATTTGTTTTGTCGGTACCGACGACTAGAGACCACGGCATCCTTTGCCCGGCTGTTCACCCAGGATCGGGTAGCCGATGGTCGTTTCAAGAGCAGTTGCCGTAAGGTTCGCAACCACCCCCGCTCTATAGGAAACAGTACTGCTTCCAGACTCCCCCGACTGTTAATCAGAGTGCACAGTCGATTGGCTTACGCCGCACGGTGCGCAGACCGTCCAGGAGCGCCAGAAGGTGGATTCCTAGGGGAAACTAGCCCTGAGGCCAGAGTCCTGCCCGGGTGGGTGTTGACCCGTGAGTGTGACCAACCCTGAATAGAATGGGTCTTCGTGGCCAACTCAGCAAGGGCCCATATAGCTACCTAATGGTACGACTAAGAAAGAGAAAGGTTTGGCTGTATCCATTCATCGAAAGGAATTTAAACTGTAGACTTTTTATTTCCGCTAGAGAATTGTCGACGGCCGATGAAAGATTTCGTTCACTCTACAGAATGAGGAAACCAGAATGAGGACCGGAGAAATTTGCATATCCTTTCACTTCTATATAATGTCCTACACAACCCTACATCTCCCTCCTACCTCAACGAGGCTTTTACCGGGTTAGGAAGTCATGGTCTCCCACTTCGTTCAAGTCAGAATAATATCCTACGTATCCCAAAACACAATACCACTTTTTTTTCCTACTCCTTCTCCGTACATGCAGCTCGACTGTGGAATCAGCTTCCTTTAACTATTCGAGGCGCTAGCTCGCTGTTCACCTTTAAGCAATCATTGAAAAAGCACTTCCTTTCACAATAAATATTAATCATAAATTCTAACCTTTCCGTTATCCCCTCCCTTTCCTTACCTTATTTTGGCAGTTTATTTATTTACTTATTTATTTATTTATTTATTTGTTAATATATCAAAATATGTATGTACCTATATACATATACATACATATAATATGTCCAACTCAAAAATTTATTTATATATTTACTTTTTACTTCAGATACACACACAATGTATATTATATGCTATAATTTCAAATTTAATTTTAAGCTATAATTTTGTTGCCAACTCTTCTTTTCACACCAGCATGTTGGTTGACTGGAAGATATTGCTGTAGTGTAGCAATAAGTCCGCCATTGTACCTTATTTTTATTGTGCAATAAAGAGATTTTCATTCATTCATTCATTCAGTAAACAAAGCAATGGAGAGCTGGTTCGTGTTGTTGACCAAGCGATACAACGGAATAATACAAATATGCCCTGTCCGTAATATGCTACCTGGAGTATTCAGTAATTCCGTGGTTATACAAAAAATGCAAATAATACAAGGTTAAACGAAAACATTCCAAATTATCGCTCGGCGACTAACAATGTCGATCGCACCAGAAAAGTATCCAACAGCGTACGTATCGCGTCGCGCCGTGGACTGATCGGTATGGGCGGGACCGTTTTTACGAGTCGAATTAAAATCGCGTCGCGTCTTGTGCCGACAAGCGGTAGGATACTTTTTTTATGCCACGTATCCAACGCGTCGCGTAGCACGTCGCGTAGCGTAGTGAGCCGAGGGCCTAAAGAGTCCTATTTAATATTTATGCGATATGTATTTTAAAATGTGACAGTATTTAATTTTAAAGTTTTTGTTGTCGTGCAAATAATCATAGCTTGTATGAATTGAATCTAATGATAACTCAAGCGCATATTTTAGATTACAATATTTTACAAAATACTACACAAAACAATCTTAAATATAAAACAGTCTTCATAAACTTATCGAAGTCGAGCGTTGTACATAAATTTAAAACTGAATTGTATAAATAAGAAATCACAATGATATATCTATCGGTATGCGCGGCCGCAGGGTTAAAATATTTTCCTTGTCAATATTCGAAGTGGGTGTAGAGTAGATATCTATTAACTCGCTAGTGATGGTCCCCAGGGCCCACAATCTTTTTACCTGGTTCCTTATAGAGAACGGGTTCTTAAACTTGGGTCCATGGACCTATTTCGGGGTTTAGTGGTATGCGTGTCATGGTTGGGTAGATATTTTACCTATTGGCTCCCAGCCATAAGCTGCAAAGAAATGAAAAATCAGCAGATATGGCACAAAAGCGCCAAGTATTCGTCACATGGCTGAAGTTCGTTTAGTGGTATTCGTGTCAATTATCAGGGGTTGACCTGAGGCCAGATATTTTCCCTTCCTCCCAGTACAAATACAAGGAACAAGTCACTTTATATTCACTCATCGCAGGCTGCCACTTCAGCATTCCCTCGCGCAAGGATGTATAGAAGCGTATTTTTTAAAACAAGCTGCCACAAAACTTGAAGGATATTAATAATAATGGTAAGTTTAGAAAACGAATGAGATATATTTGTTGTCTAAATGTTTGTATAATTTGAGTTAGTTTTAACTTTGAAATTTGTGTCATATTATTATTTATTCCATGTCTGTATTTTCTACACCCTAAACGGGTTTTTAAAAAATAAATAGGATTTGATTTAATTTGATTTGAGTAAGCGGCAAAAAAACTAAAATCCCTATACATATTTACCTATTAAATAAAATCCCTATACATATTTACCTATTAAAATCCCTATCGGCCCAAAGCTCCAGGTAAGTAGCATTCGTCACCCAGCTGAAGTTCGTTCAGTGGTATGCGTGCCAGGGGTTAGCCAGATATTTTACCTTCCTGCCAGTGCGCGGCAAAAAAATAACAAATCCCCAGATCTGTCACAAAAGCTTCAGGCACAGTATACCGAGACAACAGTAAACTCTCTCTCGAGCGACAGAGCATTACCGTAATAGGGTCCGAGAGAAGTGGGCAGAGGGGTAGGTCTCGACGAACGCCTTTGGTTAGCGTTACGCGCACGTAAATGTTGGCGAAATTTTGAACGTTTGCATATCCGCGTGGGCCTAGTAGCGGACATCTAGCGGCCATATGCGAGCCCTTATGACTCGTGACGTATTCGCTTCGATTCAATTTTGTTCTAAGAGAAGCTACTGTCTGGTATACTGTGCTCCAGGTAATTAGCATTCGTCACCCGGCTTAAGTTCGTTCAGTAGTATGCGTGCCAGGGGTTGGACAGATATTTCACCATCCTGCCACTGCGCGGCAAAAAAAGAAACAAAAATCACCAGATCTAATACAAAAGCGCCAAGTAAGTAGCACTCATCACTCGGTTGAAGTTCGTGACATGTAGAAGCGGACATAGGAGCGCTCTATAAGAGCCCGACGGGGATGTCGCTGAAGTGTTTGAAACGGGAAAATGAACTCGTCCCTCGCTGGAGCAGCTCTCGTTTCGGCTGTCGGTAATATAATAGCCCAGTTTTTCGATCGGTCGCACTGCGGTTGCATGTTACCATAATAATTACCATGCGCAATCAAAAGAAGAAGAAGAAACATCGCGATCGCCTAAATAAACCTATTCTAATACTGCATGTTGTTAATTCAAGGTGGAAATTCATTAAAAAATGGTATTATTAAATTCACAGAATTACACATTTCCATGATAACATCAAGTTTAAGAACCCCTGTTCTATAGGCACCCTGTCCGCGCGCCTTTCCAAGAATATTCAACTATTTTATTTATTGTTCTATATTGAACTTCAAGCTCCTGGTTTGGGTCATGGTGGTACTGGGTAGTAGTTTTTCTACTTCCGTCTCCAAATCGCCAGCCGAGAACCGGTGTCTTCGTTGGTCTTTCGTTCTCCAGTCCTTATCGCGGCGGAAGTCGCTGTAGCGTCTCTTCACCTCGACGTTCTCGGGTTCTTCTCGTTCTGGAGAGACAACGGACTCGTTGTCGTATGAGCTGATCCGCTCACTGGACGACACAGAGTCGTCCCGTTCTGGAATCTCCTCCAGCGTCATGTCATTGTTGTTGCGAACCTAAATTGGAGCAATTAAATACAAGGGTTTTAGAATTGCAAAAATATGTCAAAATGCAACTATTTAGAACTTAAAGCGAAAGCACATCTAAATGTATTTGCCGGTTTTGATAGAACAGGTAAGGTGCTGTAGGTTCATGTTTATATCTTGAGTCAAAAGAAAATTTTCAGTATTAGTTGATATGAAAGATAAAAAGGAAATAATAAGGTTAAATTAAATTATGTGTATGTATTGCTTACAAGCTCATTGACAAAATATTACCACTCTAATTTTCGAAATCTGTGATAACATATTTTTTTATTTCTTTTTTAAAAAATGCCTATAGGTACATATTTCGACTAAAATCTATTGCTTTGCTAGATAGCGGGTCGACACGATAAGATTTTTATTATCGTTCATATTATTATCCCTTGTGCAAACAATCAAAAAAAAAAAAATTTAATTGAAGAAATGTTCAAACCACGAAAACATGCTATAAAGCGTAGGTACATGAAATCGCCGACTATCGCGGTTGTTAAATTATTTTAAAGAAAAATAGATTTACCGCGTGAACTTTGAACAGCGAACACCTTAACGCTTTAGTCACCGGGCAACGATGGTTGTAACATCGCTTAAACGTCGGGTGTTCAAAGTTCACCCGGTAAAATCCACCTTTGTTTTATTTATAATTAGACATATAGTTAAAATGTTCTGTAATTTACTTAAATATAAGTGAGGGATATACGTTCGAATTGATCGATCAGCAGGCTGCAATCCAAGGCGACTAATTTTGACTTTTTACGCTATATCTTATAACATCATCCCGAATGTCATAAGCGTAGAATAGCATATAGAAAATCGTAATTTGTTTAAGGCAAACTATGTATTAAATTATAAGTATTATTTATTGGAAAGCTATATAATAAAAAGATCTAATGCAATATTCGAGAAACAACTACAAGGAAAAAACATAACAAGAAAAATAATTTTATTCACGATTTCTCTATTCCGAGCGACAACATTCAGATAAAAAAATGTCTCGAAACGAAGACGGCACCTCAGGGCGACGCACACCCGCCCGCTTCCCCAGTCGTCGATTCCTCGGAGGTCGCGCGCTTACTATATATACCAGTAAAAGGCAAAATATATGTAAAAAATATGTGTACACAAATAAAATCTCTGCTGTTAATTAAGGAGGATGAAGGTATATACTCTAGAAGGTACCATTCCAACCAGTTCTAAGACACACCCTCACAAAAGTTTGCATTTATGAACGCAAAATACTACTATTATCAAGAAAAAGATAGGCGTTTTGAGAAGACCAACAAAAACAAAATGTATACCCCTATTTGTAAAACTTTTGAAGAATGTAAGATTGGATATAGGTTTGAAGTATCATAAGTATACGTACCTTATAGTAGTTTATGTTATGTAAGCTGTCGTCAGGAGTCGGCGCTACCGACACGGGATCCAAGCCTAAAAGCACCATCACCGTAGCTGGATGATCAGATATGTACTGGGTGACAGCGTGAAGAATGGATTCCGTTTGTGTTGTGCGGTCCATTTTAGGTTTTTCAGGAGTAGATGATCGTTCCTAGAAGATAAGGCGTAAGTCATTTTGTTTCTATGGATATTGAAAGATTTTAGAAAGTCTATCCTACATACCTGTTCCCAGCAGAATACATCTGGTGGGTGGGAACAACTTCGGATAAGACCCCCAGATCCTCCTCCAGGGGCGTAATGGAGGTTGGGGTTTGAATGAGCTGTATTCCAGTGACTCGGAGTCGCCATTTCCTGAAGGGCTTGAATAGCATGTCGAACCTAAAATGAGAGACGAAATACAATACTATAAGTACAATGCCTATTTTATTCCATGGAAATACATGGCGTTTGAACTAGCGGAGACGGGTCTGCAAGAGACCAAGAAATGGCTTGATCAAAAACACATGCTGTTCAGTATCGACAAAATACAGCAACCGACGACTGACCACTGCGTAACATTACATAGTTACGACTACAAAAACTGCACATGCACCTCCTAGATAGTACAAAGGCAATGCAATATTTAACGATACTTATCGATCAACACAACAGAAGTACAGCTGTATAAAGCCCGCCACAGACTGCAGCGCACAACGATACATGCCCACGTTAGACACGGAAGCTACGTGGCTCGATGTACCCATAGCCTGCCCTAGAGAACACACGTGTTTAAGTGCACGTCGTAAGGCGCTCGCAACGGTTTGGAAACGGGTTGGGAGAGAGAAGGGCGGAAACGGTGAGCGGGGAGGAAGTGTGGTTACCATGACCACTAAACATGTATACAGCTTCGCTCGGACGACGTATCCGCGGCAAGCGACGCCTGTGCATCTGACGTCACATAGCCACGCAGCCGTGCCTATCGTGCGCGTGACCCGCTATGTGTTTATACGATTATCAACTCATATTGAACAAAGCTAAAGCTACGTGTAAAACGTAGCCGTGGGCAGTAGTCTGTGGTGGGCTTTACGGGATGAACACAACTGAGCTATTAAAGTGGTAGTGGATAATATATTCGTATATATTATATATTTATTATTATATTATTTAATATAACGTATATTTTACATATTTTTTTATGATACACATTTATCTGTGTAATTCAAACTATCTACATATTTATACGATTGTTATTAATATATATCTAAAAATATTATTTTCAGTTAAATTAACATCCGACAATAAGTTAATTGAATTTAAACTTTTTTCGTTGTTTCCTAAACCTCGTTAGAGGAGAATGCCCAGTGATGTTGAATAATCCCAGAGGAATTACGGTTATTACGGTGTTGTCTTAATGTAAATATTGTTAAATTAATATTAAGAGTTAGTGATAAGATATAATTGAAGAATATTACTGGGATAAATTAATAAATAAGGATAAATTGACTTCTAAACACCGACATCGGTACATACCCGATGAATAAAAGAGTTGCATACCTCAAAGCTGAGCGCAGCCACGTCGTCGTGAAGAGTGGAGAAGTCTACCGAAGGTTTACTCCTCTTGGCGACCTTCTGTTTTGGATCAGGTTCTTCGCTGTCGGAATGCTCTGCCTCCTCGCAGAGGAAGGCCACTGTTGTGTTCTTCGCACCGCGCTTTTCGCGCATGCGATTTGTCACTGTCGTCACGCTGCGGGCACTTCGTTTCAATTCCTCTATCCTGAATAATTGAGTAGATTAAAAATAATTGATCATAGGGAATAATTTTATTAAAAAAAGGGAATAAATTAATACAATAATCAAAAAACACAGGCAAAAATAGCATGTGCCTTGACACTGAGAGCCAAAACATGAGTCAATAAAATGAAGCAATGCAGAGAGATGGTAAACCTAGAATGTAGAATTCAATTCACATTTCTTGAGACATGTCATGAAACATTTAGAAACATTCATTACCATTGTCAACAAATTCTTTTTCTTTGGTCAATTTTTAAATATTAAGTTGGAGTGGCGGATTGATATGATATACATTTCGTGCGGTTGGCATGTATCGCCCTCTAGCGGCAGGCGAACGAGACGTCGCGGGTCCTGATTTATCGGAAAAGCCGGATGGTTTACAAGATATGGGATTGAGGACGCCTGCCTGTGTGACGGACGGTTTAGTGGATAAATAAAAGTCTAAGTGAAAACGCGTCCCTAATTAATCCCCTACGAAGTTTTTATTTTGTTTTTTGTTCCCAATGTACTTGAAATGTTGATGTCGATACTGGAGATGATGTTCACACAGCATATTCTGTCGGTTTCGTTCTTTACCGGTCAGTCTACCATCGATATTCTACAAACAAAAATAACCAACCAACCACCATACAGGATAAAGTATACAGCAAAAATAATCGTTCGTATCATGTGTGAAGGTACCCATACTTCTACACACCTATCATTAGGTACGGATTCGTTTGTTATAGGTCATGGTGGCAGGGTTATTCGTATTGTAGAGTTTTTAACGACTAATATTTCGTCACCAATTGGTTAAGCTGTGGATATATACCTCGTCTCAATATATAATGACGCAGTGGTTGTATTGCTGAACGATCTTCGCATACAGTAACGTTTTTCTTAATGCTCATCTCTACTAAGAAGCGGAAAGAGTTTTCGCGTGCTTTGATTGTTGATTTCTTGTAGGGTTAATACTAGTCTGAGACTATCCTTCGGGTGACTGACAGGGGAATGATGAAGCTCCATGTTGGCGATAGCCGTGCATCGGTGAGTATGGTGTTACGGCCGCGGTGTGTCTCTTCTGATGCTTTCCTGTTTAGCTTCGTTAGCTTATGTGGGTTAGTTTCACTAGAGTTGTCTGGAGCGGGGGTAACCTTACGGCAACTGTTCTTGAAACGACCAATCGGCGTTCCGATACCGGGTGAAGAGCCAGGCAAAAGATTCCGTGGTCCGCGATAGATTTGGTAGACACCGAATCACCGCTACGTAAGGGAGAGGACCACGCAAGCGACCTCAAACCCCCGAACCAGTCGGGAGGCCAGAGAAATCTGGCCGAAACTGGTAGCTAGGGGGCGAGGTAGCCAAACTGGCTTATCTTCCTAGTGCCTCGCCATTAAGCGTTGGTCTCTGGCGGGTTAGTGGTTTTTGCTGGACGGTTGCTTACTTCACGGGAGATAGAACGATCATTATCTTTAAATCTTCCTGGGGTGACGGGTTCGCCCGTTGTAGTCGACAAGCCACAAATGTGGTCCGCCACAGAGTCTTCTCCAAATTAATGCTTATCTACAGTCTTCGCTTGCCGATAAAGCCAGTAAGAATCTCTAATATAGTGCTGAAAGCAAACTGAACAATACCCTAGCTAGAGTTTGAAGAGGGGACTAAAGGATTTGCACAGCACAGCAAGAAAGAGATAAGTATAATTTTATGATATACCTAGATGTAGCTGTAGCCGGTTGCTAACGCAATGGCACTATTTTTAAAATTTTCTATTTATAATATCAAATAATCAAATAGAAGAATTAACTGTTGGTTATGATAAGTAATAATAAATGTTTTAAGAAACATTTATGAAAACCACAATTATTTACAGAACAGAACAAATCTATTTGACAGGTCACGGGAAAAATGATCAATATCAACTTTTGATATTTTTTGGTAATTCCATTTTTAACTTCCAACTTAAAAAATACTAAGCAATAATTTTGCAATGGTTTGTTGAAAAAAAAATGTTGTCTGTAAACCAAATATACTTGAGTTTAAAAATATATATTTTACCCAATATACCATAATACTATAAAATAAGGATAATATACTTATAACAATATTTGAGTTTCTAAAAAAAAAAACATTTTACTTAAATTATACATGAGACAAAATGTGGAAAAGTAATTGGCCTTGATCAGTATTTCCCATTTCTACAGTTCCTCCACAGGGTCAACCGTAGGCTCATCGAGGTATTCCACATCTGGACCACATCTTGATCAGTCTTTCCCATCACACGTTTTCTTCTCCCTTCATTTAAAGGCAGACTATGATATTTCTTTCCCAAATTGATTCATGCATTCGATTCGTTCGCGAACAAGCCACAAGATGGCATAAGTATCTTATTTTCACAAAAAAATTGACAGTGATTTTTTCCCGGGACCCTTTATTTGAATTGGAATTACATGGAATTTTAGAATTTTTTTTGCCACGATGTTTATTAAAATAAAAAAAAATATATTTTTTCTTACCTACTGCTCAATTTGGCATGCCTTGGACTACTACTGTGAAGCGGCGATATTTGTTTCTTGGGGGAAGTAGGCGAATGGTCATCACCCATATTTTCATCATCTTCTGATATGGAAGGTAGAGCTAATGATGGATGTCCGTTGCCATCTGACTCTTGCTGCGAGAAATTATCAATAAATTAAAATAAAAAAGGATGTTTAAAAGCAAGCTTTATTTTCCAACCGGTAGTTTCAAAGGCAATCTCCCGGCTCCATCTTTAGATGTCCGTCATCATGTGTAAAGGAAAGTACTCAAGACAACAAAACAAACAAGCACAAACTCGACTATCTTAGTAGGTACTTACATTAGGGAGTTCCAGTGAGAACCTTCCGGCTCTATCTTCAGACCCTCGTCATTATGTGTAATGGAAAGTATTATACTCATGATAACATAATATAGTAGCCCAAATTCGACTGTTCTATACATAAGAGAGTTACAGTCCCTACATCCTAGCTCCATCATCAAATCAGCTCAATGGTACCATTATATTTCGTTGTCACCGAACTTTTTTTTATTTTTTTTATTTCGTGTGTGGGGTATTTGTAAGGTCTTTATGAGCCTTGTAACACTGCGACCATTGCTGATTTATTGATTTCGCCACCTACTATAGTTTTGCGATAAGTCTCGTGGCATTTAAGAACCGCAACAGGCTTATGGCGCCAGATTGTTTTACCTCCTCAAGTTGGAGGTAATGACCACATAAGTGGGTGTATCTTTTATGCATCAGCGGGCCACACTCGCACATGAGGTGCAGGGGAGTTTCCTCTGCCCCTTGGCAGAACCTGCACATTTTTGTGTCTCGGATTTTGATGTTGTACATGTGTTTGTTCAGGCCACAATGCCCCGTGAGCGCCCTCGCCAGTATACGTAAATTGTTCCTATTTAGCGATAAGGCCTCGCGGGCCGTCTCACGGTCGTAAGCCTTAATTAGCGCTTTGGAATGATTCAACCCTGGCGTGTTGTTGAGCAACCATATTTGTTTGACCATAAGGTTTGCAAGGCTTTTTGGTACGCCACAGCAAGGTTCAGGGCCGTATAGCGTTTCCTTTGCTCCCGTCTTAGCAAGTTCGTCTGCTTTTTCATTTCCCTCGATTCCTGCATGGCCGGAAACCCATCTCAGATTTACCCTGTTCTTTTCGCCCAGGGAATTTAGTAGTCATACGAGTTTTGCACTAGCTTTAAATTATTAGTATTCGAGGCTAGGACCATAAGAGCTGCCTTTCTATCCAAGTGGTTATAGATACGGTGTCAACAAACTTACATAAGTATGCCAAATTTCAGCTCAATCGGATACCAGCAAGTGGTTGAAAAATGTTCGCAAATTTTGAAACGGACAACCTACATACGATCATTGCAAGTTAATAATATAAAGCTTGTAAAAATGTACCTACTCGAAATTAATTAATCCCAATTTATTAACATGTAATATATTACCTATTATTGACACCTTATGGAGGGTGAAACAGTAAGAGCAGGTAAAAAAGCATTACCATTTTGTATTAAAAAACATATTTTTTTGTAAATTGAACAATTTGACTGTTACTAGCGGTAGGTAAAATATAGCGAATATTGTTTATTCGCGATAATTCGCCTACCGCTAAATGGCGTAACGCACTTAACGTTTTTAATTTTCTTTTTCTAATAAAAAAAAAATATATTTTGTTTTTTTTTTGTTTCGTAATTTCCTTTTTATTTATTAAATGTGGCTTACTTACTCATACTGATTCAACCCACTATAAGGATGTCACTAATAAAATACTCATCCTGTATTTAATAACATACTTATATTAATTTAACATATGTTATATTATATTAATTAATATATTTATATTATATTAATTACCATATAATATTTAAAATATTATCCTATACTATTATAAACGCGAAAGTTTGTATGTATGTATGGATGTTTGTTACTCTTTCACGCAAAAACTACTGAATGGATTTTGATGAAACTTTACAATAATATAGCTTACACATCAGAATAACACATAGGCTATAATTTATAAAGATATAGTGTGAATTATCTACAATATAACGATAACTGTCAAGTAAGTAGGAAAAATCTAAGAAATTGATATTCGAAATTTAAATTCTAAGCGTCAACATATATTTTGAAAATTTTCTCAACAATCCTACTTCCTACTAATATTATAAACGCGAAAGTTTGTAACGATTGCGCGACGTTACTATGGCGACGATTGCGTGACGTTACTATGGCGACGTCATTGACAGCTGTGTTCAAAATGTGTCCGTAATTAATGTTATCATCGTAATCGTAAATTAATTATTACTTACAATAAAACAACGAAAGCGTAATTTGTTTGTGGTTAGTAGGTAATTATAGAAATTACTTCGTTTTTATCTCCATTGCATAGGTAAAAAGCGTGATTTTGTTTCACAATTAGCAGATTAGAATTATTTTTTGACTATTAATTAGTATGTTGCTGTAATTTTCATTGAATAAGCAGGTATTGTATTTTTTAGGAAGAGTAGAAAAAGTCGCCAGCGTACATAGAAAGATCAGAGATTCCCGAGTGCGACAAGGCCTTCTTTCAGAAGGATAGTTTGAACCGCCACGTGATCACGGTGCACAGGCGACTCAAAGCGTTCCCCTGTCACGAAAGAGACGGATCGTTCGCAGCGAAGGGCGACCTCGAGACGCACTTCAAGCGGTGCATCTCAAATCCAAGCAGTTCGAGTGCCCGCATTGCGACCGCTCCTTCGCCGGGAGGGCCCTGCTCAACAATCACATCGATGCTTCGCTGCTTAAACTGCCCGATTATCAGTGTCCCGAATGCCGCAATAACTTCACCACCAGGAGAAACCTGACGCAATACATCAAGGCTGTGCATAAAGCCGTTCGTCTGAGCGGAATTTCGCTTACAACAGCGACTTGAAGGAACACATGGCTACTACGAAGTGTAACTCGAGGAAATGACATCATAGGAAAGTTTCATTAAATAATTCGGACGCAACGCAACAACCGCTGGAACAATTTGAACAATTATGATATAATCAGCGGAAGTGTATTTTAATACCTACTATAAACGCGAAATTTTACTCAAAAGTTTGTAAGAATGTATTTTTGTAAGGTATTGTATTTTTTGGAACAGTAGAAAAAGTACTTACTAAGAATTATGCCGCGAAAGAATAAGTCTAATCTTTCCCAAAGCTCTAATAAAGCTCGAGATATGAAAGTAGCTAAACTTAACGAGACGTTTCAACAAGCCAAACTGCGAAGGCTTGAACAGGCGGAGCGTGGGGCAGCTCACAGAACTGTTGAGACACCAGATCAGTTCCAAGATCGGCGTCGACAGCATGCTGAGTATCTGGCATCTCAACGAGCTAATGAGACTCCAGAGCAGTTCCAAGCTCGCCGCCAACAGAACGTTGAGTATGTGGCATCTCAAAGGGCTGCTGAGACACCAGATCAGTCCGGAGATCGGCGTCGACAGAATGCTGAGTATCTGGCATCTCAACGGGCTGCTGAGACACCCGAACAGACCCAAGCTCAGCGTCTTCAGCAGGCAACTTACATGGCGTCCCAAAGAACAACAGAAACAGTTGAAGCAGCGGCATCTCGCAGACGCGCTGTTGCTGAAAGGGCACAACAGCGACGTCTAATATTCACAAGAAACACGTGGGGGGTATTCGATAAAGCTGCATTTGAGTACGACGAGACTCTTGATTACGAAAGCCACAACCTTATGAAAATAGAAGCGATGAATAAAGAATGCAGATTTTGCGGTGCTCTTAAATGGAAAGAGGAAGCTTCAGGCATGTGTTGTTCGGGAGGCAAAGTAGCCCTTCCTTCAATAGACGAGCCAGTTGAACCTCTTAAAGAACTTTTCTCTCATGAAACAGATGAGTCTCGCCGTTTTCTAAAAAACATAAGGAAATACAATACATGCTTCCATATGACATCTTTTGGGGCGGATAAAAGTAGGTGTACCCGTTTTGTTAATGCGTAACTTGGACGCGCCAAGATTATGCAACGGTACTCGGTTGCGAGTCACCGAACTAGGAAGGCATATTGTGAAGGCCACAATCATAACTGGAGAAGCCAAGGGAAACAATGTTCTTATACCACGTATCCCAATTATACCCAATAACTTACCATTTAATTTTAAACGCCTGCAGTTCCCATTAAAAGTTGCATTTTCAATGACTATCAACAAATCGCAAGGTCAAACCTTAAAGGTAGCAGGTATACATTTGGGCACGCCGTGTTTTCCCACGGCCAGCTATATGTGGCTTGCTCACGCGTTTCTAAATCGCAAAATCTGGATGTTTATGCTGACCTAAATAAATCGTTTAACATAGTTTATAGGAGTATATTGCAGTAGCTACCTATAACTTTTGCATTAACATCAATCATCATATACATCCGTACCTATGTATCCTTACAAACTATAGGGTTTAATACCTATTAGTGAGATCATCATAAAAAATACTTAGTTCCAATTTACATACATTTCCCAATATAGTTATTCGAAGATACATATATATATATATAGTTGTTCGAACAATATAGTTGTTCGAACACATATATATAACTAGAGAACGGATGGACCGATTTTCATGATTTTTAATTTGTTGGATTTGTCTCCGCCCCGAATAGCAAAATAATATAAAAACATTTAAAAATTAACGAAAATATAAAATACTTTACAGCATCATTATCACAATTTTTCATCACCACGCGGGTGAAACCGCGTTTGTTATAACTCGAGAACGGATAGACCGATTTTCATGGTTTTTGTATTTGTCTCCGTCCCGAATAGCATAATAACTACTAAAACATTGGAAAATTACCAAAAAAATAAAATAAAAGAAAAACATTTACCATACATATTATTTCGTTCGGTCGTTCGTTCGTTCGTTTCGTCGGGTTTGTTCGAACACTTATAACTCGAGAACGGTTGGACCGATTTTTATGGTTTTTGATTTGTTGTATTTGTCTCCGTCCCGAATAGCAGAATAACTTAAAACGAAAAATTGGAAAGTTGGTGAAAAAATTAAATAAAAGAAAAACATTTTCTCATATAAAATGTAAATCTGTGTTTTCCCATGTTAAGTTATACGTGGCATGTTCACGTGTCGGCAAATCATCCGCTTTATTTGTTCTTGCGCCTGATAAAAAAAAAAACAAAAAATGTCGTATATCACAAGGTGCTTCAATGAAGAGAATTAAACCAAGTGCATTCCATGCTGCACAATAGTTTAATTCAAACATGTCTTGCTGACACGCGATTGGTATATTTAATTTTTGTACTTTTATATTTCTTTATGTGTTATTATCTTAATAAAGTAGTGAACTTAATATTAATTTTGTATTAATTGGATTACTTTAATAAAATCATAAATTGAGTTCAGCTAATCTGTAACACGACATTCATTGACTGTTAGGCGGTACGAAGTTCGCCGGGTCAGCTAGTATATTATAATATTTAACATACATATATTATGTTAATTAACATAATTATAATATATTACAATTACCATAATAATATATATTCGTATTCGTAATATTTACCTCAGCTTCGTAACCTTCTCTTAAATTATATGTTATGTCATGTTGAATATCGTTAAGGAACTCCTGCTGATATTCTGGGTACAGCCTTAGTACTTCTGCAAGTCCACCCATATGTATACATTTTAGATCACAATACGTTAGCGCCTGAAACAATTTTACTTCATTAGTATTTAAATATTGAACATTTTAATTGGTAACCATTTTAACTGTATGAGGTAACCTTAACATCACTGCTTGACTTCACGATGACATCAGAACCTCCACCTCCTCTGGTATCGGCTGGATGCTGGTTACCATTTCCATAGGCCTGAAGATGTGCGTTTATATCGCAACCTACTAGGTCACCTTTGCCTGTAAGAAACGTATTTAGTTGCCAGTGTGTAGTCTGTCATTAGTCATACGTAACAATGTGTTCTATTTTAGCAATTAAAAAATCGATTTAACAAAAACAATAATTTAAACAATTAAAAACACGACTTCCGTTACAAAAAGTGAACTCTTGTATTTATAATTATTAGAAACAATTTGTTCTTACTAAAAAGCAAGCTTGTTAGAGATTAAAATTCTTCGTTGAAACAATATTCGTTAAAACAATTTTTTTACGGAAGCTTCGCTACGTCCCCGTTGACGCATGTTTTATCTATCAACATCCAGTGCTTAAACTGATTTGCGACGACTGTAATTTTGATCTATTTAGCACTAACGTTGTAACAGAGAGACGTATAGATTTTTAAGTGTTCATGTCTACGAACTTTTAAAATGGAACTTTCACTGTGAAAACCTCGAAAGTAAATTAAGTCGGGCATGTTATGCTTTGAGTATTGTAAGAAGGTCGTTGGATGAATTGCAAACAAGGAATGTTTATTTCAGCTATATTGAAGCTATCCTAAGTTATGCCATTACAATCTGGGGAGAATAGTTATGCTTATCATAGGGAACCCATATTTATACTCCAAAAGAGAGCAGTGCGAATAATTGCAAAGGTGAAAAGGGAAGAGTCGTGTCGACCCATTTTTAAAAGGCTAAAAATCCTCACCTTAATCTCACTCTATCTCTTTAAGTTACTGACTGAGTTTTTTAAAAATAAAGAAACACATTATAAAATAAAACAGATACACATACTAAAAATACGAGAAATATATTTTTTTTTTATAACATGTACTAAACTAAACCCAGCAAGGCAAGATACAAAATACAACGTCCATATTACTTTAACAGGCTACCGGAAAGTTTATAAACAATTCAAGTGGAAAGCTTATTCAAAAATTTACTTAAAGAATTATTATTAGACAAAGCTTTTTATTCGATCGAGGAATTTGTTAATTTTAAATGATTTTTTAAATTTTTTTACAATTTTAAGTAGAATTTTTTATTTATTCTGACTTTTTCTGATTTTATATTTCTTGATTATTTTTTTTGATTATAAATTATTTTAATTTGTGGTTTTAGTAAGTACACCTAAAAAATGATATTGAGTATCGCCAGTACCAAAATGTTGCATATCGACATGTCCTAAAAGCAAAAATGAAGTACGTTGAACTGTATGTAGGTGGTGATAAATTTGGATATTGTTAAAACGGAGTAATAGACTGTAATTCAAATGTACCTAGATATTACGTTTCTACAATCTGTTAAGATTTTTTTTGGAAATACATTAAAATTGAAATTGATATATCCTCAGTAATAACTTTCTTTAATCCTCTTTTTCTCTTGTTTAATGTTATTATTGCTTTGTATTCAATTTCCTGATCCTGTTTTGTGTTTTCTGCCTCTTTTCCAAGTACGTAATGCAAATCACTTAATACACTAATCTATAGTGTTTGAGCCTGACGTGCGTTTCTGCTGGCATCCCATGTTTTCTAAATTATTTCTACACTAGCTGCGCCCAGCGGTTTCACCCGCGTGGTGATGGAAAATTGTGATAATGATGATAGAAAACCATATATCTTTATAAGTTATAGCCTATGCCTTATTCTGATGTGTAAGCTATATTATTGTAAAGTTTCATCAAAATCCATTCTGTAGTTTTTGCGTGAAAGAGTAACAAACATCCATACATACATACAAACTTTCGCGTTTATAATATTAGTAGGAAGTAGGATAGTAGGATAGAATTTAAATTTCTAATGTCAATTTCTTAGTTTTTTTCATACTTACTTGACAGTTATCGTTATATTTTAGATAATTCACGCTATATCTTTATAAATTATGGCCTATGTGTTATTCTGATGTGTAAGCTATATTACTGTAAAGTTTCATCAAAATCCATTCAGTAGTTTTTGCGTGAAAGAGTAACAAACATCCATACATACATACAAACTTTCGCGTTTATAATATTAGTAGGATAGTAGGATAGAATTTAAATTTCGAATGTCAATTTCTTAGATTTTTTTCCTACTTACTTGACAGTTATCGTTATATTTTAGATAATTCACGCTATATCTTTATAAATTATAGCCTATTTGTTATTCTGATGTGTAAGCTATATTATTGTAAAGTTTCATCAAAATCCATTCAGTAGTTTTTGCGTGAAAGAGTAACAAACATCCATACATACATACAAACTTTCGCGTTTATAATATTAGTAGGATAGTAGGATAGAATTTAAATTTCGAATGTCAATTTCTTAGATTTTTATCATACTTACTTGACAGTTATCGTTATATTTTAGATAATTCACGCTATATCTTTATAAATTATAGCCTATGTGTTATTCTGATGTGTAAGCTATATTATTGTAAAGTTTCATCAAAATCCAATCAGTAGTTTTTGCGTAAAAGAGTAACAAACATCCATACATACATACAAACTTTCGCGTTTATAATATCAGTAGGATGTGAGAACCTGTTATTGGCTATCAGTTAGTATTCTGATTGTTAATTAATATTTTGCATGGCTGTCGGTTTTCCTTAAATAAATAAATAAAATAAATAAATAAAGACGGGTTCGACGGGGGGGGGGGGGGGG
The DNA here is from genome assembly GCA_944548615.1 of Micropterix aruncella. Taxonomy (NCBI): domain Eukaryota; kingdom Metazoa; phylum Arthropoda; class Insecta; order Lepidoptera; family Micropterigidae; genus Micropterix; species Micropterix aruncella. The sequence goes on from OX155954.1 coordinate 8,526,396, forward strand.
GGCTTCAAGTGAGCCGGGCCTATTACCCGGCTTTCAGAGTGTGACGTCGCAGGGCAGCGCGCCCTGCGGCAGGTATCTCAAAACGATTGCGCGCCACTGTCGCCCCACTCAGTCGGTTGCCCTCGACGCATGGGTAATATTACGGTTTTTTAATGAAATATTTATGGTAGTTGTATTTATTTATATTTATTTTGTGACTGTACTCAATCAGACCCTTCATTTGATACTAAACTCGATATATTTATCTTACTTTCTTGATATTTGGACATTTAAACAATTACTTGTATAACATTTGGATAGGTTATGTACTCTATGATATTTGGGACGAGATAACGATTCTAACAATATCCCACGCTTCTAAATCGGTTCAATCGTTTAGAAGTTATGGTGGAATAAAGAAACGGAAAACATATACACATGAATTCTGAACACTCCTTTTTATTGGGCAGTCGAAAAAATGAGCTATATGAGCTTTTAAACCAGAGGTTCCCAGACTCATTTTTCTGGTAGACCACTTTCAACATTTTACTTGTGGACCCCCTGCTGCTACATTTCTACCATATTTTTGACGCCATTGTAGACCCCTGTCGAGTCTTCCGTGGACCCCTAGGGGTCCACCTGGACCACTTTGGGAATCACTGCTTTAAACAAGCTCCGATATTATATATAAGATTTCTATATACACCCACCTAAAATAGCGACAACCATTCCGTTCTGCATAACCTCCATCGAACCGTTGCATATGTAGTATATGTAAGTCAGCGCATCGCCTTTGTGGACCAAGTACTCTCCAGGAGCGCAGAAGTTGGCGCGTATGTGAAGTGACAGCCGCTTCAAGCATCCTTGCGAAGCGGACTCAAATATCGGCAAAGACAAAATTTCGCGATGAAGATGTAGCGATACATCGCCGCGCAGCTCCTCGGGAAACTCTTTTAGCGTCTGAAAGGAAACACTAAAATAAATGACTAATATTTTATACTGCTTTGCCATGCATAATGATTTCCCATTTAGACAAAATATCTGCTTGGGCTATAAAATATGGTATTAGTATGAATTCAAATAAATGGCAAGCAATTGAGATCGGTAGCTGAAACACTGTTAAAATAGATATATTGTCATTACCGCCAATTTGTATAAATGGAAATATTGTCAAATATACCAAAAAGGTCAAGAACATTGGAATTATAATGGATGAACATCTTTCTTGGTAAGATCAAGTAAATTAGGTAAGTCGTCGCATTTTGCATGGTTTCCGGCCGCTTCAGCTATTTCTCCCAAAATCGGTTAAACAAATTATTGTGTCGACACTGTCTTAAAATTTTAATGTCTTTAATGTTTGGTGGTAGGCAATTATAAAATTTGGGGGCAAGATAAGAGAAACTGGATTGGCCAAAAGCGGATCTCCTGAGTGGTATTGCAAAATGTGTTTGTTTCGATCTTCTTGTCACACGAGATTGCTGGCTTTTTTTCTGTTTTCCTAACTCACTCTGGAATTTAGTGAGAGTTACTAGCACAAACGTTTTCCTCACACTCAACACTCTATACTCTCGGAAAAGGTCATCGGAAGAATATGTTTGGGATTTTTTATTGATCACCTCAGCCTTTCACGCTTTGTAAAGGGTGGCCAGCAGCGTTTTTGCCGCACAGCTCCAAGTTACGATGATGCCATATCGAATAACCGACTCGCAGACAGCCAAGCAGACACTTCTTAGCGTATTGAAATCTAAAATGTTCCGCAAACTCCTAAAGTAATACACAAGTTTTCTTAGTCTTCCCGCAACCTTCGTTAAATGATCCTCCCAGTGCAGTCTGTTGTCTAACATCACGCCCAAGTACTTAATGAAGGACACCCTTTCGACATTCATACACTGGCAATCTTGTGTTCTGATGCATGAGTGAAGTTTAATAGTTAAAGTTGGTTGGTCAGTGTCTTGCTAAAGGTCATAAAATTCGTTTTACTTATATTTAAGGTCAATAAGTTTTTATCCAACCATCTCTTCGCGCTTCTCAGTACTAATTCAGTATCGGTAAACAGATCCGCCCAAGTCGAAGACTTGACAAATTAAACGGTGTCGTCGGCAAAGCTGATGACCTTTCCTATCGTCGGGAGTTTGCAGAAATCATTCAAATACACCAAAAAGAGAATTGGACCCAACACGTTGCCCTGTGGGACACCATACGTTATATGCTGTCTAGAACTATATTCTTCGCGGAGTCTGATCATCTGCAGTCTTTCTGATAGATACGATTTAAACCACTCTAGCGCATTTTCTCCGAGTCCGATCAGTTTCAGTTTAGTCATCAGCAAAGGGTGCGAGACAGTGTCGAAAACCTTCGCAAGGTCGAGGAAGACTGCCGCACATTTTTCTCCTTTATCTAAAGATTCTTTGACATGTTGAGTGAGTTTAATTAACGAATCTCCTGTACCTAGCCCCTTCCCAAAGCCAAACTGGTTATGTGCCAAAATATTGTATTCGTCTAAAAAACTGTTAAGACGCCATTTGACCACATGTTCCAGAATTTTACTCACCGTACTCAAGAGTGATACGGGTCTATAATTCTCTGCAGCGAAAGAATCACCGCCTTTAAATATAGGTGTTATGGTACTTGTTTTCAAACATAAACGAAAGAAATGGAGGTAAGATCCGAAAGGGAAGATTTCCAACTAATTCAAGAGTCATGAAAGATTACTCACCTCGTTGACGTCGATACCGTGATTAAGGGACCACATGGTCGTGAAGTAGTCCTGCATTCTCTGTTTCAGCTCTTTCGGCACTTGATGCAGTATCAGAAAGTCTTTGAGATCGCGCCATTTGCTCTGGTACAATGATCGACGCGAGTACATCCTCTGGATTATGGCGGTGACGTTACCGAAGACAACGGCATGCATGAGAGCTGTAAATCAAAACACAAGTTAGGCACGTGAACAAGTGAAAATAATGGACTGTTCTTGATTTTCCAAGTAAAAGCGTTACTGCGGGAATCATTTAACCGCTAATACCCACTCAATTGGTCCAAAAATACGCTAAATAAAAAACTTGAACAATAAAGTCATAAAAAAAATATATGTATACTTTTGATAAGGAAACACACAGTGATATATACGACATAGTATACAAGATTACAATATTGTAAGCGTTCTAAAATATAAAACCGGTTACGGATTTCCTGTGATTCTCTAATTTATATTTATTTTAATTCAAGTTAATTTGGCTAATTTTGCGCCCATATATTAATAGAAACATTATAAATATGACTGTAGTATGAAATATAAATGTAGTAGTAGCACAAAAATATTACCCACAAAACGAAGAAAATATGTCTTTCGTAAAATGCCTCTAAATAAAATACAAAATTTTATATTTCGTGTAAATAAGCCTTTTCTATAATCTCATTGTTTTTATTCCTTTGTCTGTGTGCTTTCTTCAACATTTCAACTCATTCTGACGTTTTGATCGAAATCTGGCCAAGTCGTAAAATATCCACAAAGTTTACAATCTAATAGCGAAACAAATCACATTTAAGAAACAAAGGCGGAAGGTCGATAAAAACAAGCCTTATATAAGGCAAGAAAATACGTAAAATACGTAAACGCGACGAACGAGAGAAGTAACGCGTTTTACATTTCCAAGCTTTGCTCAAGAATCGTCCATGGGATATTTTCTCTTTAGCATATTTCTCTTTAGATATTTTCTCTCAGCATCCTTTAGCATTGCTGTTTTAACTAAAGAATGAAAATAGGTACTCGAGCATTACTTTAAACATTACTGAAGCGCGAGTAGATGCTTCAGCATCAACTATAAATTCGGGTATTAATCAACTCTTATTAAAATGGCCAAACTGCATAGTTAATAGAGGTCAATATATGCATGACATCGCGATTGTTTGACATTATAATCTACGCAGAGGCGGCAACGGTATGCGGCCTACCCGCTGAGCAACGGATTGACAGCTATTTCAATCTACCCTAGACAACCGCTGTTGTAACATCGCCGAAACGTCGGGTGTTATAAACTTCCCGCGGTAAATTCGTTTTTTATCTTATTTATAATGACAATATATGTATTGCACACAAATTGATGGTCTTAAATATTCTTTGTAGAATTGCAATGTTATAGGTAAGGATATAATATTTCGTTACTATTGGATAAGTCATAGACGAATTTCAATATTCTAATCATAGATTTCACTCATTAAAATTTGAAATGGGCTGCTATCACAAATAAGCAAATGAATAGTACAATTATTTCTCCGCAAGCCACAAGCTCTCTGCTTTCGATGACTATCTGCTCTGTCTACCAGATCAAGTATATCACATTTCAACTTACCTCCAATTAACATGGTGCAGATACTGAACACTTTCTCGCTGAGGGTATTGGCTGAGACGTTTCCGAAGCCCACGCTCGTGAGACTCGAACAAGTGAAGTAAAGTGCCGTTATATAGCTCTCGCTATGAGTTACGTTCTCCACGGGCACTTTTAACCTTTCCGATAACGTATGCAGCCACCCTAAAAAAAGAAAAAGCGAGCAAACTCGTTTAACTTTAATACTTTGAGATGAGGTTTTTATCTCGAATCCTTTTTCTATTTCTTATTTTCGATAGAAAAGAAGAAATAAAAACATCACCGGCAGAGATAATATCGGTTATGCGTGAGAAAAGTATCTAATACTATTTTTTACACATTTTTGGTACCGTGATACTGGAGCATCTAACTCATTCTCTTAGGAAGTAAACGTTAATTATACATTTCCTGGATTGCTTAAAAATTACAAATACATAGCATGTTTGAAATTAAGTCTAAATACCCTTTTCTGTGTCGTCATGAATATCAGCACTACCAAATTAGCCTTTGCGCGCTCCTATGAAATCATCAGCATTGGTCATACAAATGTAATTGCATGCGCGACCAGTAAAGTCTTAGCAAAGTTCTAACAAGGCATCGTATTTTTAACAATTTCTTTCGTAGCTTGGTATTTGCAAGTAAAAATACTTGTGAGTGAAAATTTCATACATGTTGACTAGAAAAGGAGTTTTAGCAGTCCGTCCGTTTTTCTTGATATTTTTAAAGCTATTAAAAAGTTAAAAGAACTTTCGCTTGTCATGAAATGTATATTTCTGTAAAAAAATATTGTTTTTAAGCTATTGCATAGCTTTTATCGCGGGCCTAGGCCAGCGCGGCGACCGAATGAAGAAATTTCCTCACGAAAATTAATGATTTTAAACTGATAATTACGTCTAAACGAGTACTGATTACGATTCGAAAAAAATATATGTTAAACAAGAACATTTTCCTAATATTCTTAGCTTTGAATATTTTAGATTTTGTTTATATGACATAGTGTAATTAATTTGTGAAATTAGGTCTAACCGTACACAAAAACGACTACTACGCAAATACTATCTGGCGTAATATTATGAAACCTGCACCATTTTAAAAGTAATTTAATTATCTATCTTTTTATCTACGATTTTTTCGAATAATCCGGTTTTTTTGCTTTATCGAATAAAAAATTCGTGCGCGGCGCTCTATCGGAAGACGTTTAAATTATTCCGAATCATTTGCTTCCGCAGCCGCAAATGATTCGGAATAATTTCAACGTTTTCCGATAGATCGCAGTTATCTGATATCAGAAAAAATAAAATAAATAAAATAAATAAATAATTATAATTCCATAAGTTGTTAAAAATGCTATGCAATAGCTTTACCGCGGCAGTCCCCGAGTGCCTTTTTTATTTATTAAAATACACTCATTCAGAGATAACTAATAATTACTGGTTTTATTTTTTTTTACAAAAATGCCTTTTGTTGACGAGGAATTTATGTTTCTTTTTTGTAGTTATAAATATTACAGATTCCTTTCTTGTATCTTTATTTTCTTTTTCTGTAGTCTTCGTGATGTCCTATTGTGATCCTTCGTGATGTCTATCGCACCTTTCGTGATGTCTATTGTTAAATCTCCATTTTCGCACGAGAAAGTTTACATAGGGATGACGGAGTCATACTTCTCGTATTCGTTTTTATGATTTCTCTTAAACGGGGTATGAAAAAAGAAACGCGATAGTGTTTCAAAAACAGCGAAATGGGCCCGAAATACGGTTTGATTGGTTTGTCCTTTCCTGGCGTTGATGACTATATGACATATATGGAGAATGACCCCGTAAAATTGTTCGAAAATGACACATACTTTGTTAGGGTTAGAGTAGGTTTAGGTATACCTACTAACATTAATTATGATCTGAATTAACATCTGAATTAACTGAATTAACATCTGAGTTAAAACTCGAAATACAGCTATCGTTACTCAGTATAACTAACGACCATTGAGTTTTTGAAGACTCACCCAAGTCCCAGTCTTTATCGTGTCGCATTCTCTCCTTTTCAGCGATAATGAACCATATACACGCGAGCCAGTGCGCCACTAAAGTAAATGACAACATCAAAAGAGTCAGTATCATTGCGCTGTATTGAGAATACCTATCCATTTTCTGTAATAGTCGAGCCAGGCGTAGGAGCCTCGTTAGCTTCACTAGATGTATGTGTCCATGCCCGGATTCCTGTAAAATAATTGAGAATAAAACAGAAACATACCAGCGAAAAAAATATTGAAATATTAGCAAATATATAGGTAACTGAAACGAACTTTACCGACATATACATGAAAATTGAAGAAGGATACTAGGATACTACGTTTGTTGTGTCTCGAATCAATTTGGTCAAACGGCTATAGAAAAATCAAAAATTTCCTAAAAAAAATTAAAACTAAATTGCGAAGGAAACTCTTAATGATTTCCTTGAAGATAATGATAAGGAGAGCATGATGTTTGACAATGGATGCGGCGATGACTGCCGGGAGAATCAATCACTTAAAACTGTACAGGAACTAAGCACGCATAAAGTTTTTAGATATTTTTATTATAAAATGGTTGTGCAATGTCAGAGAGTGGACCGGGATCACCACTACGGAACAGCTATTCCGGATGGCGCAAGACGGACAAAAGTATTCAGAGCTAACGACCAACCTCCAGTAATGGAGAGGCACTTCGAGAAGATGAATTATAAAATACACGTCAAACACAAGCACCAAAACTTTAGATTAGGAAAGAACACAACAAAAAAAAACTAATCAAATGCTATGCAAGGACTTGAAATTATACTGATGCCAATGGCTATAGACAAAATCCTTCCAGTAAAATTTTATAAGAAAGTATACCAGATGAATTCAGAAATATGTAGAACATAAATCTATGCGATTTTGGAGACCATAATAGGTAGTCATATAAAAACGGTATATACTGATGGTTCTGAGACATATTTCAATCAAAAACCATATATGTTTCTAAAATATGTACCTAGTAGTGCCTACAGATAGAATGGGCTCAAAATTTACCACTAGGTGGCAAAATTCGCTCATTTACATAGGTACATCAATGTATTATTATAATTATTACTATTATTATTATTACTTATTATTATTTTTACTATTATTATTATTATTATTGACTATTATTATTATTACTGTTTGTTTGTATTTGTGTTTTTCTTAAAAATATCCTCCCGTATGATAACTTGTGAAATTATCCAATATTTGTTTGATTATTTACTACTATTGTCCACATGAAAATTCTACGAAATTATGTAAGAATTTTGATTGAAAATATTGGAAAATGTTGTTTCCTCTATATAAACTAGAACATTTGCGCTTGGATGTTCAACGTTCATACCTTGCAATACCGACTTTCATACCTTATACTTAATAGGTATATATTTAAATATTATACTTTTTATTTATGTTAGTTTTTGACATAACCGAGTGTAGGAATTCCTGTCAACTGGTTTAACAAAAAAAAATGACGTTTGGATCACAACGTTATTTATCAGTAGAAATAAGGGTCTTTCAAGTCCGTCCAGAATTTACGAAACACACTCCCCCAGAAAGGTTTAGGAGGGCGGGCGGGATGTATAAAAAATTGAATATCCTAAACTGTATATTTCCATGCTGAATCCATCGATGGCTGAAATCGAAGACTATCGCAGTTGTTTGACATTATAAATAGGATAAAACGAATTTACCGCGTGAAGTTTGTAGCACCCGAAGTTTCGGCGACGTTGCAGCCGCCTTTGTCCAGGGTAGTCTACCCTGGACAATGGCGGCTGTAACTTAGCCGAAACGTCCGGTGATACGAACTTCACGCAGTAAATTCGTTTTATCCTATTTATAGTGCGGGTACCTTTATAGAAAATATATAATATATATCTATCGTATAAATCGTACCCACACATTTGTGTAGTTTAGGAACACATGATCATCCACACAATTATGTGGCCAGGGTCTGAAAAGGTAAAGAATCCCGCCCACATATATATTGTGTTTCCTACGGTATTTGAGAAACTACTTTATCCCTTTACTGTGAACAAATGTGGTTTAAAAAAATCTATTATATAGCGCAAAATACTGTTGCTCTGGACATGGAGTGGTCTCATTCGATTTTAAACCTTCTCGACCTAGTTTGTGAAATTCGATTCTTTATATACACCCCCCCCCCCCCCATCCGCCAACTCCTCTGAGGGAATCCCTAAATTTTGGGTGGAACCAACAGATAAAGTTATGTGCAGAGTTTGCCACCAAAAAAGTACCTGTACCTGTAAAAGTATTGTACCTGTAACTATAGGAAGGATTGAAGAGACGAAGAAGAAGGTAAATACATGAACATTTATACATATATAAATCGATGCTAGTTCTGTTGTTCTGACCAACAAGTTAGGTAACATATTCTGTGTTTATAATTATAAAATCTATTATAATGATAGATTGATTATAATGAAAAATCTATAAAATCTATCATAATGATAGAATGATTATGATGATAAGATATATTATAATGATACAGTGATTATAATGATAAAATCGAACTCACCTCCCCACTGTATACATCAGACGCATACAAATGGTCAAATGGTAGAGCAGCTAAAAGATCAACAACAAACCACGTTCTTAAGTAGTTTAAAGCTATAGGTTTTGAATCTGACACGACCTCTCCTTTCTTACTGACATAAGTTGTGCGAAAATTTAATACTATATCTGAAACGAAATAAAACAGAATTAATATACCAGACTTTCTCTCAAACATGTAATAAAAATACAGGTCTGTTATTAAATCTTAAGCCGGTGTGGCACAAGAAAAACATTTCTATGAAAATATTGTTTCAATATTTTTTTTATCGATTTTCACTAATAGTAAATATTGAATATTAGTATTATTCACTATTGGTGATAAATACTAACAACTAGACTACAACGGGCGAACCCGTCAATTCAGGAAGTTTAACGAAATTTGATCGTTCTGTCTACTTTGAGGTGAGCGCAGAAGACTTAGGACAAAACAGTCCACCGTCAAGTTCCGCCATACGCCCGTAAGAGGCCAATGCCTTTACAGCGAGATAGCCAGGTATGTTAACCAGCGGGCCGACACTCGCGCTCTTACTACCAGTTGCAACCAGATTACTCCTGTCTCCCGACTAGTTACGAGTTCTAGGTCGCTTGCACGGTCCTCTCCCATGCGTAGCAGTGAAACGGTGTCTATCGAATCTATCGCGGACCACGGCATCCTTAGCTCGGCTGTTCACCGGGAATCGGGTAGCCGATGGTCGTTTCAAGAGCAGACGCCTTAAGGGGATAGTACAGTTTCCAGATTCCCCCGACTGTTAGTCAGAATGCACAATCGATTGGCTGACGCCGCACGGAGCGCAGACCGTCCAGGAACGCTAGAAGATTGACTCCTGAGGGGAACTAGCCCTCAGGCCAGAGTTCTACCCAGGTTCGCACTTGGGTGTTGACCCATGAGCGTGGCCGATCCTGAACAAATAGGTCTTCGTGGCCAACACCAACAAGGCCCATTAGCTGCTTGATAAATACTAACAACAAAGAATAAAGTTTTATAATTAGTAATCTGAAGAATAAAAAGGTAACCACCAGAGTGTACTGTCAATGATATCGACACAATTTCTGTCAATGTTGTCACAAGTGTCACAATTTCTAGTTTTAAGCACGCCACATATTTTGGCCTAATATAACTTCTCGTGTATTACATATATGTGTGTGTATTCAACGGCTCAAGTTATAATAGTCTATCTGTACTACTATTCTATTAGCATGTTAGGAACATGACGATCAATCACAACTTATCACTACTTGGTTATGTAATTAACGTTTTAGCTGAATGGAATGTTTTCAGTGCCTTTAAGATGATTGATTATAATTACCGGACCTTAACCCTTTGATGACCATATGCTTTGTTGGAGAGTATGAAAAATGTTTAATAATTAAAACTTTTAAAGGTCGATGTGATTAATATATATGTCAAATTTTGTGAAGGTTGGTTGAAAAGATTTTGTATAAATTGATGGGACATATGTAATTCTGTGGTCTATAAGAAATAGAAATAAATTTTGTATATTAATAAATATGTTTTTATTTTCTTAATAAGGGTTAGTACCTACGTACTAAAAAAATATATTTGAAATTGGAAAAGTGGCGATAAATATTTTACTTATTTATTTAAAATCACCGTTTGCTGGTCATTCGAGTTCATTGGTCATTTGAGATATAAAAAAAAATATTATCCAATTTTTATCCAACAATAATATTCTGATGTCTCAATAACACGGGAAAAATATAATTTATAAATGATACGTTTTCCATAATTTATACATTTATTTTTAAAGTTATGGGACATAAAGGCAACCTTGAGAATGGTTTACATCGCATTATTCCAGGATTTATGGGTTCACGGGTTAATTGGTTGGGGTGCACGTACTAAGTCGGCTCTTGATACCTTTCTTAAGGCTCAGAAGCTTATACTGAGAGTAAGTAATAAAAAACCTTCCCGTTGTAGTACAGAGCAGCTGATAAACGAATTGCGAGTGCTTGATATAAGTCTCATATATTCATTACAACAGCTGCTCGTTCATTTTCATAAATTTAGAAAAAAGCAAGTACGCACCCAGTAAATAAGAATTACGAGGGCAGGTGAAGGTTTAAATTTTGAGATACCTCGGGTAAAAACGGCGTTCGCGCAAAGGCAGGCTTGGTACATTGCATCCCGAATGTACAAAAAATTAGGTGAACACATTACATTATTAGATAACATTCGAAGTTTCGAAATTAATAAATGGCTATTGGAGTTGGGGCGATCTGGAACGGAGAGGAAACTGTCAATTGTGGTTTAATTTGTTTAAAATATTTCAAGTAGGAATGGTTATCTATTGCTATTATTATTATTCTTTTGTTATTATTATTATCAGCAAAAAAATATTTGTTTGTAAATATATTGTGTATATACCTACATATATATTTTAAATATAATATTATATATATATATATATATATATATATATATATATATATATATATATATATATATATATATATATATATATATATATATATATATATATATATATATATATATATATATATATATATATATATATATATATATATATATATATATATATATAAATATATAAGTATATATATATTTATATTTGATAAGTTTTGTAAAGAAATCCGTTTATAGGATGATGTTTTTATTTAAAATTAAATTAGTGAAAGCTACTTAAAAAGCAGCGAAGGAAATCCCAGCTTGGACCGGGAAATGCTAATATTTGAATGAGATATACTTACGGATGTGCACGACTTTCGACTGTGCAATGTAAGTTTAAAGGTCCTTTTGCAGTCGACTAACGATCACTATTCATCCATATATCTCAAAAATCAAGCTAATCCTTTTGCAACACAAAATGCCTCCAATTGAGACGAATTAAAGCGAAAAAATCAAAAATTAAACAAATTGATCACTTCGGCAAAGCCGTGACATAAATGAAGGTGACATATCGAAATAATTCAAATTTCGAATGCTACCAACATTTAAAATATGATACAATTAGGCTGAGTTTGTTATTAACGAGCCATTAAATCGAAATAAAAATAAAAAAGCTCCATATGCTTAATGAAATGAAAGAAGAAACTTCAATCTTAATTTCTGGCAGAGAAGTTTATAAAAAAGGCTGTATAATATTATCAAAATACGGTAAACCAGTATAAAATTGTATAATATTAAAAAATATGTAAAGAAACATTGTAGAAAACAGTATAATATTTTTATATTTGATAAGTTTTGTAAAGAAATCCGTTTATAGGATGATGTTTTTATTTAAAATAAAATTAGTAAAAGCTGCTTAAAAAGCAGCGAAGGAAATCCCAGCTTGGATCGGGAAATGCTAATATTTGAATGAGATATACATACGGATGTGCACGACTTTCGACTGTGCAATGTAAGTTTAAATGTCCTTTTGCAGTCGACTAACGATCACTATTCATACATATATATTTCAAAAATCAAGCTAATCCTTTTGCAACACAAAATGCCTCCAATTGAGACGAATTAAAGCGAAAAAATCAAAAATTTAAATTGATCACTTCGGCAAAGCCGTGACATAAATGAAGGTGACATATCGAAATAATTCAAATTTCGAATGCTACCAACATTTAAAATATGATACAATTAGGCTGAGTTTGTTATTAACGAGCCATTAAATCGAAATAAAAATAAAAAAGCTCCATATGCTTAATGAAATGAAAGAAGAAACTTCAATCTTAAGTCTAAAAAGTCTTAAACCAGACATCCAGGCACAGGCGTAAGCCTAGTTAGATGTGTGACGTGCCTCAGGTTGCATGGGATTAAGGTGAATCAACTTGTCGCTTTATTTGAGTAGAAAGCAATTGTTTTTCCTATGTAACCTAAGAAAATATATGTAATATTGAAATAAATAAATAAAATAAATCTACCATGGCCCCTAAAGGGTTAACTTAATGACACTTAATAACCTATTATTATAGCAATTAATTACCTATTATGAAGAGAGCTTCGACGACAACATCACTTATCATAGATGGTCGATCGACGTTAACGAAACTGGCGTTGTATGGCACGACAATGGCCACGTAAAAAGTGGCAATTAGGATCAACCAGTCCCAGAACGTTTTGAACACACCATAGTGTGATATTATAAAGCGTGATTTCTTCAGCGCTGATGTTTTGTACTCGGGTAGAGGTGGGTCAGTCGAGTGGAGGAGGTTCTGAAAATAATAATCGATTTTAAATCAGGATTATTTAAAACATCAAAAAAAAATAGAACAACTTTATTGTGTTAAAAATAACATTACACATTTAATATTTCACTGATTTATAAGAAAACAATTTATGCGAAAATGGCGGACTTATCACTCTAGCGATATTTTGCAGTAGACCATTTGATAACCCCATTTTAGATTGCCTTTAAAACGTTTTTATATGCGTAAAAATGTTTTTTATATGCGTTTTTTCTTGGAGCCAACCCGGAGTACATCAAACTCTACTTGATGCTTTAAATAGGTTTTAAATAGACGCTTTAAATGACGCTACATGACGCTACATAAGGCTTTAAATAGGTTTTCCGATGTATAATTATCTTAAATTGCACATTTATATTTTTTACTACGGATAGTGGACTTCGGTTTATTCTTGTTGGCATTAAAAGCTCAAATCGATAGAACTTTTCGCCTCGGATAATTATGTAAAATATAAAAGGTATTGAAACTACCTTTATTTATATTGTTTAATATTTCGTTTTTATTTGGTCAGCGAAGTATTTATTTATTTTTTATTCCGTCGGTCCACGGTATATTAAAGTATCTTTAGGTAGACTCGCATATCAATAGCTTTAATCTTAATTAAGTTAATTTTCCAGCGTCCTTGATTTCTTCTGTTGGAGAGATTTCGATTTCTCAATATTTATTGAATATTCAGACATTTCTTTCAACTCCGAATCTCGCTTTAAATTCCTCGAAAGTAATCATCCATGTACCCAATTATTGTATCCATATACATATATTAGCTAAATCGTCAAATCCTGATTACTATTTGTGGATTTCTCAATGATTGATCATATTTTAGATATGTCCTTCTTTAATCCATGAGGAAGAAGCTTTCGATGAGACTTGCTTAAGGATGTTGCAAAGAGTAAAACCTCATCGATTTTTACCATAGACTAGAAAGTCATTTTTGTTTAACGCAAGTCTTTCAAAGGCAAATTCTTCTCAATCTCGAAAAACACAAATTGTTCATCTTGTTTCCGCAAACTTAGAGCAATGATATGAATCGTGAGGGTGGTAGAGTTACCAAGGCTAGAGTAGATATTGGATACGTTGACCCATCTCATCATCTTATCAAAGGAGGATTATGTAGTCAGTCTGTTGACCCGACGTAATCGTCGAAAGAACCATTACACTGGTCGACATCTCTTGCTAAGCATTTTGCGCCAGCTTCATCAGATTTAAACCCCACATCCATTAATTCGCAAAATGCAATGTTCGGGTTCAGTCCAAGCCGCTAGATCTTCTGACGGTTGACCTTTCAGCCCATCAATGGCATGCATTCAACCAAACTGGTGTTACCTTTACCGGTCCGACATTTCGGGGCCGGGGAGTCAACTATCAAAAATATCACTTCGATTGTATATTTTTTCTGTATTACATAAATTAAGAGCCTCCATCGCCTTCTAGGAGTGTGAACTTTTAGTATGTTAACCTCCTAACAAGTCCAACCAAAGTCCTAAAGTCAAAAATTGTGTTTTTTTCCATTTCTGAACTTTTCATTGATTAAACTAATTAATGATACTACATTTTTTTTATTTATGTTTATTAGGCAATCCAAAACAGGATAAAAACTTTTTGAAATGAATTAATCGAAAAACGATTGCTCCGTACTGAATTCGCCGTTGGCCGTGACACAAGTAAACATAAGATTCAACGCCTTTGTCCGAGTTTGCCAAGTGCTTGTCAATGCCAATGATCAGGCAAAGCGGAGCAGTGCGGAGCTTCGACCAACCCTCTTACTGCCTCATGGCCTGGACTGTGACAGGTAGCTCCGCCCATTCCGTGACCGCGCGTTGCCAGTCAAGATTTTTAAATAGCGCTGTCAAAGGCTTCATACGTTTTAATCGCTTAATAAGTCGGCAAAGATAACAACGAACGCAGCGGTGTGGCTCAGGGAGCATTTTTTCGCATATAATATATTTGTCTGCCTCTATCTATCTATCCATTTATCTATCTATCTATCTATCTTTACCTCTATAAGGTATGTAGGGGCATGAAAGAGAACGTGGAGCTTATTTTCCTTTTTAGATAGACGTCAGCTGTATAATTTGGGTCATTGCATTAACACGTTGATTTTCAAGGTATTTTTCAGGATTCTGGTCTCAAAATACAATAATATCATATTAAAAAAAACTGATTGATAATCTAATTAATAATCTAATCTCTAATTGAGTAAATCCAATGTAGTAAATACAAATTTTGCCATAAATTTCTATGTCAAAATATCTTCTTGCTACGAGTTAACTCGTAGCCAAAGAGCTAAGTACGAGTTAACTCGTAGCTTAAGAGCTAAGTACGAGTTAACTCGAAGGTAGTAGACAAAGTGCTAAATAATTGCATATGCTTAAAACGCTGAAAATGTAGACTGGAAATATTATTAATACGAACGCAATTAAAAAACGGATTACATTTATCTTTTTACACTGAGAAAAATATAACATGTTTCAACAAGGATTACGTATATAACTCGGACTGTGGTCCATGAGTATGAATTAACATGACGGGTAACGACGTTGGAATTACGGTAGTAACCTTGCCGTAATGTTAAAACATAATGTTATTTCATTACGTCGCGACTTTGGGATCTTGCTTCTAACGTGACAGCATGTAGTAGTATATGTACAGTTATAGTCGGACACAGGTTGAAATTACAGTATATTTTTGTTTCGAGTAATGGAGTTTCAACAAAATTCCTTGTAATTCAACAAAATTACGATTGAAACATCGGTATTCTATATAAAACCGTAATAACAAAATGGTAATGTCAAATAAAATAATCAATTCAATATTTTTCTCAGTAGTTTGCTAATAAATGGGTTATTATGAATGAATATTCCTTGCGAGAAATAAATCCTCTCGATTCGTCTGCGTAAAGTCCAGTTTTGGGTTCCGAAAGAAAATACTCACTCAGTTTATTATGTAGGATGTGAAATACTTACATTGTTGAGCTTCATCTTGGTCTTCTCTGGCTTATAGTGGCCAGAGAGCTGGTAGAGCACTGCTCTAGAGCGCCGCCGGCCCATGTTGGCCGGCGAGGGGGCCTCAGGGTCCGCGTTGCCATTTAGGTCTGGAAGGAGGCAACTAGATTCAGCTCGAAAGCGAGCCCCCAACAGTGCCGCTGCAGGGACAAAGGGAGATAAAGCTAGAGTCACCACGCCTGCCGACGGTCGCACGCTCCCTGTTCAACGCGGGACAGAAAAAAAATCAAAGCACCCGCTGTCATCAACCCATTAAAACGTTGTTGTTAAGGCGGCTTTACAAACGCGCCGCCCCGCCCACAGGGCCCTGGTCTATCGTTGTCACGTTTACGCCCTCTACAATTTGGGGTATTAAAACAATCCATTAAACATTCAATTAAAAAGGTTTCAACAAAAATTAAAGCCTGTGCGTGCCTGCCCAATAATAAGACCTAAATGCTTCCATTTTATTTATTTTTAATATTTAAGAGTGCTATTTCTGTAATTTATTACAGAATCAGGTACTTAGGGAATGAAATGTGATGACTATAACGATTATAATTATTTTAATTGCTTTAAATGTTATAACTGATTAATTAAATATTTTTTTTATTATTTGATTATCATTATAATTGTTTAATAACTAGGTATCATGTTTATCATTATTTTACGTATTTGTTATTTTTTTAAATTTATATTATTTACTTGTCGTATTGATTTTATAACTATAAAAGATAAATTAATGTAACTCTCTGTTCATATAATGTCCGCCCAAGCACAAGCTTTGCTTAGTTGCGCGACATCGGACACTAAACATTATTTAATAATTGAGTTTTGTATAATATTTGATTTGATATTTTAATTGTGATTTGTAATTTATTTGTAAATTGCTTATTAAAAATAATAAAGGAAGACATTCTGAGTTGGAGACTAGCCGGAAAGCAATTCAAATTTGCACCGTGTGGTATTGCCACCCGCGCGAAATACATAGAGTCAAATATAATGCTCAAATCACTTTCACCAACGCACATCGTGTAACCGTGAGCCAATCTGAACACTCACCTGCTCGGCAGCTGGAGCAGTCAACTACAACAGCCAAAACCGTCATCTCAGGAAGTTTTAACGATATTTAATCGTTCTGTCTCCCGTGAGGTGAGCGTAGAAGACTTGGGACGAAACACTCCACTGTCTAGTTACGCAACTCGCCCGTAAGAAGCCAACGCCTTACCGCGAGAAACCGGGTTTGTACCCAGCGGGCCGAAACTCGCGCCTTTACTTCCAGTTACAGCCAAGTTTCTCCCACTTACGTAGTGGTGATTCCGTGTTTACCGAATCTATCGCAGACCACGGCATCCTTTGCACGGCTTTTACCTGGTATCGGGTAGCCGATTGGTTGTTTCAAGAGCTGTTGCCGTAAGGTTAACAGCCACCCCCGCTCTATAGGAATTAAAGCCGTTTTCAGACTCCTCCGGCTATCTGTCGGAATGCGCAATTGATTGGTTAACGCCGCACGGTGCGCAAACCGGCCAGGAAAGCCCAAAATATAATTCCCAGGAGAACTGGCCCGCAGGCACAGAGTCCTACCCGGGTTCGCATTTCTGCTTGGAGGTTGCCGGATGGGTGTTGACTTGTGAGCTCGGTCGACCCTAACACATGGGTCTTAATGGCTAAACTGCACTGGGCCCATTGGCTCCCTCACCTGCTCGGCACTTGGGCGGTGTCGACTACAACCCCAGGCTGGTATAATGATATGTCTTTCACCCGTGGGATGAACGTAGAAGACTTAGACAATGACAATCCACTATCTAGCTCCGCCAACTAGCCCGCGAGGGACCAAACCTTACCGCCCGGCACCGGGTAGTTAACCCAGCGGGCAGACCAAGCGCCTTCGCTACCGGTTATGGCTAGATTTCTCCGGCCTCCCGACTGGTTACATGTTTGAAGTCGATTGAGCGATCCTCTCCCCTGTGTAGCGGTGATTTATGGCATCTTTTGCCCAGCTCTTCACCCGGTATCGGGTAGATGAATGGTCATTTGAAGAGCGGCTGCCACAAGGCAAACAACCGCCCCCGCTCTATAGGAAACAAAGTCGTTTCCAGACTCCCCCGGCTATCTGTCAGAGTGCACAATGGAATGGCTAACATGTCACGGTGCGCAAACCGCCCAGGAGCGCCTGAACTACGAGTCCCAGGGAAACGGGTCAGCAGACAACTAGGGTTGTTGACTGCAGCGGGCGAGCCCGTCACCTCAGGAAGTTTTAACGATTATTCGTTCTATCTTCCGTGAACTGAACGAAGAAGACTTGGACAAAATCTCCCTGGGGTGAGCGCAAAAGACTTCGCCACAAACCCGTAAGAGGCCAACGCCTTAACAGCGAGATAGCCAGGAGTGTTACCCAGCGGGCTTACACTCACGCCCTTACTTCCAATTGCGACCAGATTATTCCGGTCTCTCGATTGGTTACGAGTTCGAGGTCGCTTGCGCGGTCCTCTCCCTTACGAAGCGGTGAAACGGTGTATACCGAATCTATCGCGGACCACGGCATCCTTTGCCGCTGTTCACCCAGGATCGGGTAGCCGATGGTCGTTTCAAGAGCAGTCGCCGCAAGGTCCGCAACCACCCCCGCTCTATAGGAAACAGTACTGCTTCCAGACTCCCCCGACTGTTAGTCAGAGCGGTAAGGCGTTGGCTTCTTGCGGGTTGTGACGTAGCTGGACGTTGGATTTGTTCTGTCCAAAGTCTTCTACGTTCACTGCAGGGCGATAGAACGAGAAAATCGTTAAAACGTCCTGTGGTGACGGGCTCGCCCGTTGTAGTTGACACCGCAAGTTGTTAGCCAGAGTGCGCAATCGATTGGCTAACGCCGCACGGTGCGCAGACCGTCCAGAAGCGCCAGAAGGTTGATTCCCAGGAGAAACTAACCATAAGGCCAGAGTCCTACCCAGGCTCGCACTTCATGCGTGGAGGCCGTCGGATAGGTGTTGACCCGTGAGTGTGACCAACCCTGAACAGAATGGGTCTTCGTGGCCAACTCAGCAAGGGCCCATTAACTCCCCGGGCCAGCAGACACATAGTCCTACCCGGGCTCGCACTAGGTCCATTAGCTCCCCGCTCGAGAGCTATCACCCGCTCAACAGTATGAAATAAAGCATCCGCCAAACAACCACTGGGTGTTTTCCTCCGTAACACGTCTCCAGTAGAAACCGCCATTGGCACACTCCGCGAACGTGGTCATCAACTCTACGCGGACCACACTGGTGTAGTGGCACATTGGTAACCCAAAGCATCATCGCCAAATGATCATTTGCATTAAAACTCAAGATATTATCTGAGGATTTTGATCGTCCCACAAAGAATGCATTTCAATGGCTTATTTTCAATTCTCTCTTCACAAAAAAAACAGAAAAATAAATCGTGACTAAAGCAAATACGAAATCTTCCAACTCAGAAAGATGCTGTAGTTGATATAGGTATATAGACACAGAAAATTGCGTTTGGAGAAAATAAAACAAACCTACTTTTATATTCTTAGATCGATGTTGCTACTTCATCATCGGCGGGTAGACGTCCACTGTTGGAGATAGGCCTCCCCATAGAATGCTACGACGAACGGTCTTGAGTCGCCTTCATCCACCTTCTTCCTGCGACCGTGGCAATGTCATCCGTCCATGTTGTGGGGGGCCGTCCTACACCGCGTCTTGCAGTTTGTGGTCTCCATTCAAGAACCTTTTTTCCCCGAAGGTTGTCGGTTCTTCGAGGTGTATGACCTGCCCATTGCCATTTCAAGTTGCTAATTTTACGAGCTATGACATTAACCTTGGTTCTTCTGCGGATTTCCTCGTTTCGGATCATATCACGCAGTGAAATTCCAAGCACAGCAGCTCTCTCGATCTCAGCTTGCCCAACTTTGAATTTGTGTCTTAGTTAGCGACCACGTTTTAGTGCTGTATATCATCACTGGCAATACGCTTTGATTATAGACTTTAGTCTTGAGGGTCTGCTGTATTTGTGACGAGAAGATATGGATTAGTTTCCCGAACACTGCCCTTAACGCCTTTAATTATTTTTTAGGCAGTTTTTTTATTGCGATGTTTAATAATTTGTGACTATCACATTGGGCTTGTTTGCGTTCCTTCGTGAACTAAAATAGGAACTTAGTTCAACCGATCGAGACAGAGCTATACGTTAGAACGCAATATGTAATGAGCTATCGTCGATTTTCCCACACCAAAACTACCTGTCTGTAAACTTACAGACGCCCGAATAAATTTAAACACATTTCGTGCAGTGTTAGATTTAGCTGCTTTAACTTCGGCGGGTAGTTTTAATGCGAAAAAGTGACAACCGTTCATTTTACATTCCGCTTTGACGTACTGCTCTGTCTCGTTCGCATGAAATAATTTCTGATTTTAGTTCAAGAGAAACGCAATCGATCCCATTATATAGATTAAATTTTCCATCCAGAAATTAAATTTAAATTTTCCGCTGCGTTGCCACAAAACACAATGTTGCCAGTGCGCATTCCGATTAATTATATGGAGTCAGATCATTTACGTTATTATTATTATTATTATTAAAAGCATTGCTCACACAGTAATGAATAAATATCCTTTTTTGGCAACAGCTTGTAAATGTCCATCTTGTAACTACGGTATCGAAAATTATCTTAAAATACTCAATATTTGGGTTTGCCAAGGACAATAGTTAAACAATAATACAAGTCAATTTCGAAGATAACAGAAACAATAATAATTATCTTTTGCCTTTTATAGAAATGACGGGATACTACATTCAATTTCAGCTGGTCCAGAATTATAATATTTAATTTTAAAAATCTTTTAATAAATATTTTGGACACTAACGTCACCTTTTAAATATACAGTAAGCAATAACAGAGAGTAGTAGTCGGACGCAGTTTAGATAGTGGATTATTTTTATACCCTTAAAATGAATTTCAGAAAAATATAACAGGCAGCAATATCCAGGGCCCAAGTGAGCATTTAAAATAAAAAAACTCAATAAATACGCTAAAAAGGGGTCAACTGTGCTGCAGTGTTCGATCGTGAACTAATTAATCTAAAGGGCGCTATATTCGTGAATGCTTCGTGATACTTATGTTACTAAATAGTGACGCCATTCGTTCCATCCGCCAGTGCGATTAAATCTGTGCGATTGGCGAAAGGATCTTGTGACGCCACAGTGGCACAAAAAAAAAACACTTACACTCACAAGTCACAATGCCACAACCACTATATCGACAGACGGACGGGAAACGAGGGTGAGACCGAAGGCGTGCGTGAATGACAACAACTCGTTTGGGCTCATGCTTGCAGCTCGGACACTCTTGGGGAAACCCACCGAAACCATTTTGCTCAACCGAGACTCATTAGTGCTTGTAGAGTGTGTTTGTAGAGTGTTAAGCAACATGATTCCGCGAGGGATGTAGTGTTGAAAGCAACGACACGAAAGTACAGGTTGAAAGATATCAAATTGTAGTGAAGTGCGCTTTTTTATAATTTTGAAAAGTGTTTCAGCTGTGTGTATCTTATCGCTAAATGCCAATAGTTTTCAACGAATAGATATCTTTCCTGAGATAACTATGTCATTAAAATGTAACTATACTAAAATAATGTTATGAAAATGTAATAAATCATGCAAGCATGCTAATATGCGAAATATAACTACAAATACAAATAGATTACCATTATAAAAATAACTTACTTTACACTTACACATACTTACACATACATTACACATACTTTACACATACATTGTCGTCTTATACGGCTACATAAATGTCAAAGCATATAGTATAAAATTCACGACCAGCTGCAAATTATTCCCTTTGCTCCTGAATATATTAGGATTTATGTGACTTTTCAGTATTTTCTCATCTTGAATATAACGCAATATGATTCTTTTAGTATAATGTTGCGGCAATCCCTAAGCCATGTGACAAGTTAAAAGCGCGTTATAATTTGTTTGTGATATAGTCTACATATACAATATGTATACTACATGACATATATGGCAATAAACAAAAATCGCAGGTTGCAAGGTCAGGACTATATGGCGGATGGCCATTATTTCTACATAGACAGTACTCAAAAATTGATTTATTTGTCTGGCAGACTAATCGTAATAGATGATCATTCTATTCGTGGGCGTCTTCTTTTGATTTTATTTCAAAATAGAAGGCAAACAGTTATTGACATATTAGTCCACAGTTAATATTATTTTATTTACTAATTTAATAGAATTACTAAAATACTAAACTCTTATTGATTTAAATTACTAAAATGATGTTTTATTTACGAGCTCTGACCTTCACACTACAAGTAGTCACAAAATCATATTTAATTCCCGAGATAAATTCACATTTTCAACGTCACAAAATTCACGTTGTGCTGGTGCCATGTAGGTATATTACAAAATTCACGTTGTGCTGGATATACAATGTAGGTATATTACAACCTTCTCGTTTTAAAAATACCTACCTATAATCATTGATTCAACAGTTTAGGGTTGCGAAGAGGGGAAAGGGGCGAGCTGCTAACTGAAGCGTGTCTCTCATGGTTATTTATAAGGAAAACGAGGGGTGAGGAAGGGGGGGAATGGGGGGGGGGGGGAGGACCTTTCAATTCTTACGTTTGCGATAATCAGTTATGCTTCAGATGCGACCCTATTCATCCTGGGCACAATGATTAATTGTCTTTGGATTGAAAGCCTTTAGAATTGGCCTTTTTCGCTTATGTTACGCTGAAAAGAGGTGTCTGTATTGTTCATTCTTTGGCGTCTATAGTGCAAAAATTAAGTCCGTCGGGAAAATAGAATAATAAAAATATCCACGTTACCCATATCTATTATAAATAAACATACAAAAATATACTTAAATATATAATGTTTCTGGCATTATTGAAAAAGTTACATAATTTTCATTTACATCGACGGAAACGAGAAATATGGCCAGTGAAATTTCTACAGCAAATTTATTTTACCTCCTCTACTAATGACATTATTGAAAGAGTTGGATAGTTACCTAGTTGTTGTTTTTTTATAATCTAACTTATTTATTTACCTCTTTGTTTATAGAATGTCCGCCCAATACCAAGCTTTGCCTAGTTGGGCCACATAGGACACTAAAAATAATTTGATAATTGAATTTAATGCCTTGCTGTGGGTTGAGTAATTTAGTGTACTATATTATTCGATGTTTTTTAATCGTAATTTATTTTTCAACTGCTTGTATAAATAAATAAAAATAAATATATAAATAAAAATATAATAATAAAGCTTGCATTATACGAAGGTAGGTTTAATAATTATCATCTAATTCTTTTCCCTGTAAACAACGAACAAGAGGTCAACCTCAACGGGCTTCACCATCATTGTTTGCAGTTCTTAACAGTACACTTTTACGGCAGCTGTATAGCCAGATTGCAAGAAGCTGTAATAGAAAACACCGGCACAGGATCTCATATTTGATAAGAAGGCAAATTTTCAACTTTACCGTGGTTGCACAAACGAAGATATTTGAGCAAAAACAAACGACGGAAGAACAAATAAACAGCTATTCAAAAAAAACAATAACGTGGCCTTGAACTAAAATTTATTTAACTTCGAAATTCCAACTCAAACCCAAGTTATCCAAGTTCAAATTGTCCAGTGTGAAAAACAGCAATTAGGTACCTACATAGGTAAGGACCCAATACACTTGGGAGTTAACAACGGGCCAAACAAAGCCTAAGATAGAGTAGAATGGAAGAAGTTTCTTAACTCATCTTCTAATTATGATGAGGATGATGACCATATTCCACGCATTAGATATAACACTGCCACAACAACTATATTCCTTTCTCAATTTTGGAATATGACTTTTATTTATTCCGACATTTCGTTGTTTGAATCCAGCCACTATAATATGGTCATGCAAGAAAACTTGCAGGTAAAATCTTCAAGGCGAGTTGAAACTCAACGCTCGCTAGTCTTACGCTTAAGCTCCAGAGTCTCATGTTACGAATTGTTAAGCTTTGCAAGTTTTAAGTTTGGAAAGTGGCGGTTTAAGGGATCTTGAAAGTTTCAGATTTTAACAGAAGTCAAACTTGCAAAAACCATATAAGGAGCTACTTTTGGACGCTATTTTTTATGCACATGGATTTTATGATCCGGTAGCCAGCATCGATTATGCCACCTATCCGTGTTTGGAATTTAAATTTTATAGTTTATTAAATTGCGGCTGTATGTAATAAGAATTGTTGTGATTTCACGAATATCGGTGGCAGAAGAAATTATCAAATATTGCCTATTTGTGGTAAAATACGAGGGGTTTCCAATAGAGTTCATTTATTATACGACTGCTCAACATAAAAAGGAGTGTTATGTGTACAGGTTTCATCTATGTATGTTTTCAGTTTCTTTATTCTACCATAACTTCCAAACGCTCAAACTGATTTTGAAGTATGCGGTATTGTTGGAATCTCTATGCCATTCCAAGTGTTATAGGGTGCCTTAACTGTCCAAATATCTAGTAAATAGTTGTCTAAATGTCCAAATCTCCAAATGTCAATAAATCAATATGAATATATTATGTTTAGTGTCAAATGGAAGGTCTGATTAAGTAAGTTGGGAACATATATGTGTATCTATATGGATAAATATATAGATTAGGAATATTTAATAAAAAACGTTAACTTAAATACAGTTCTATTTTTTAAAGGTGGTCGTGTTTTTTATTCCTTTTAATATATTGACTGATAAAAATGGTCAGCCGAATGTTTTCAGCGGGCAGTGCTCAATCTACATTAAGCAGGCGAATTAAGACATAGTTACAAATTTAATGAACAAAATTAGTCGATTAGGTGGGTGTTTCTTATCGATAATTAGTCAAGTGTGAGGCGCGCCAGCCAATTAATTCTGCTCAACGAAGAGTACTTAATTCGATGGATTCGGTCATTAAGAAAACGACGATAAGAAATCGTAGGCCATACAGTATCCTCAGTTTATACTGGATTGAATTTGCCATTACGTAAATGTATCTAATTTATTTAGGATAACCCCTGATGTGGAAACCAAAACGATCATAAATATGTAGGATATAACCACGCTAATTTCTACTCACTGGCAGAGATGCAACTTAGTCGATTAGCGGAGTTTAAAACTTTCGCGAGCTCATCGTTTAGTTGTTTAGGTTTATCTATATGTATAACTGGGTTTGCATATGTAGGTCAACTAGATATACACGCAGAGAAATTTTTACTAGACAACGCTGCATTTTTACATTGCGAGCGAAAAATTGCGAAATTAACCATAGAATATTGTGGCAATGACAAATTACCCTTTGCGGGGTCAGCAACGCTTACTTTGTCGAATGCAAAAATTGCGGAATCAACAATATAAAATTGTGGCGCTAACAATTTTTTTCGACATTGTTATTACCTCAATGCTCTAAACTGCGGGGTTAACAATTTTACAGCTTGTGAGTTTAACAATGTAAACGTAACATTGATTTTATACGTTGCGGCGATAGCAATGTTCCGCTACTTTGATAAATTGACAACGTGCTAATCTGCGGAATTCACATAGTTAAAGATTGTGATTTTCACAATGTAAGCAGAATATTGATTTTATACATTGCGACGATGGCAACTTTACGGTACTTTGATAAATTAGCAATGTGCTAATCTGTGGAATTCACATAGGTGAGTATTGTGAGTTTCACAATGTAAGCGGAACATTGCTTTTTTAATGTTGTGGATAAATTAGCAATGTCCATGATTAACATAGTTGGTTTGTCAGTTCCACAATGTAAGCGAGACATTGATTTTATACGTTGCCGCGCTAGCAACTTTTACTAGCAACGCTAGCTAGTAACTACGTAAGTTGTGAATAAGGCAATGTTTTCATAATTCCTCAATGTTTTTAAATTGATATTAACACAACTTTGACGCAGATTTTTTCTCAATGGCAGATAGGTTTGAGAAAAACTCAAACTATAATTGTCAAAACCGCAACGTTTATTTTCTACAAAGTTGGGGGCTTACGTTGTCAAAATCCCGCCGCGCGCGCAAGTCGCGACACGCTCGCCGCTCGGCTGTTTGTTTGCGACGCATTCCAGTTGATTCCAGTCTGTAACAAGCGCGCGGGCGGAGCGCTCGCTCTGATCAAGTGCATTTTACGGCGTCGTATTTTCAAGAAAGAATTAAAAGCACAATTAGGAACTGTTCAAAAGTGCAATCAGTGATTAAGTGGCGACATCTCAGAAAAATGGAGAAAGAACAGCAGCTACTGCTGGATTTCTTAATATCGAACAACCTCGTACACCTGTCGCAACGTTCCAGGGTAAGTTTTTTGAAAAAAATATTTATCGAGTCTGTATTGGCGTCTCATCGCACGATAACATAAGAACACGCGGCCGTTCCGCCACCTTTGAGTTGTATGGCTGTGACTACATTGTACCGAAACTATTCTACTTTAGATACCTCGTTTCGGAATCAGCGTGGTGAATATAGTCGAATGATATTGAAAGATCAATAATCTAGAATAATACCTAAACTATAGAATTTTTTTCTAGACAATGCTGCATTTTTACATTGCGAGCGAAAAATTGCGAAATTAACCATAGAATATTGTAACGAAGACAAATTACCCTTTGCGGGGTCAGCAACGTTTTCTTTGTCGAATGCAAAAATTGCGGTATCAACAATATAAAATTTTGGCGCTAACAATTTTTTTTGACATTGTTATTACCTCAATGCTCTAAACTGCGGGGTTAACAGTTTAATAGCTTGTGAGTTTAACAATTTTACAGCATGCCTTCACATGGCGGTTTGTGTAGATTTCATAGTGCACCATTTTAAATAAATTAATTAAAATTTCCACAGTAATTTAAAAATAACACATTTTGCTTGTATCGAATATAATTGAATGCCTATTGGTAAAAAAAACTGAATTAATTGCAATTTAGTTTTAACTGCAGTATATTTCCTATCATAGCATAATATGATATTGAACCTGTAATAAGGCTGGATATTTTTTTTGTTACAGAAGGGTCCTGAACACATACTGTCTCTTGGCGTAATACTCAGATTGATGCTACAGAGAAGTTTTTGTCATCTGCTGTGGCTGGTTCATCATCTGCCAGGGCGGCGGTGAGTTAGAAAAATCATAAAAGAGTTTATAAGGGAAACCTCTTGGAAACCTGCAACATCTTGTCAACATCTTGTAACATCTTGTAACTTTAAAAAGTGACAATCCATTTGCATTTTTATTAATTCTGATTATTCTAATGTTGATTTTGTTTTATTTATTATTTGGATTAGATTTAGTTTTATCGTATTTTATTTTTATTTTAAAAAGATTTGAATTTTCTATTTTTAATTTAATTTTTTGTAGACTATTTTAATAATTAGTTTTATTTGATTGTGTCTAGAAATATATGCATTGTTAATAAATAGTAATCATAATGCACAAAGAAAATTGCTCAAGTCTGCCTTAGAACAGGCTCAGGCCTAGTTAGGCGACTTTCGGTCATAACCATGTCTCAGTCACAATAAGAATCAGTTTTCTGCTATTGCCTCATTTACATACAGTGTGACATGGTAAAATGTACTAGTTAAATTTTGTAATACCTACTCTAAATAAATAAATCTTGGAAACCTGCAAATTTATAAGGGACCACGATCAGTATTTCAAAACAAACAATGTTGAACACGGCTATAACACACGAAATAAACATGAGCTACAAGCACCCAAGCCAAATTTAACTCTATTTAAAAAAGGAATGTTATACAATGCAATAAACATCTATAACCACCTACCTGCAAATATCAAAGAAATAAAAAGAAAAGAGTTTACCGCAGCGTTGAAAAAATGGCTTATTGATAAAAGCTTTTACACATTAAACGAATATTTCTCATAATATTATATTGTAGGCATGCATTTTCATTTTGTTTTTACAATAATTCAATTAGGAAGATTACAAATTTTCAATTATATACATTTCGTATTTATAGGCGGATTTTTGATTATTCCTTGATTTTGATTTTTTTTCATTATTTTTTATATTATTGGTGAATTATTTTTTATTAATTGTTTTCTACTGTTACATTTTAAATTATATACATTTCGTATTTATAGGCGGAATTTCGATTATTCCTTGATTTTGATTTTTTCTTTATATTTTATATTATTGGTGAATTATTTTTTCTAATTGTCTTCTACTGTTAGTTCTACTTATCCGGTCTGTTTAGATTTTTTAGATGTTAAACCAGTGAAATAATTACATTTTTAATAAGATATTATAATTAGCAGATAAGTCAATTTAGCACATAAGTAAATTTGTCAATCTGTTTTAATAACAGGTAATTGTGAGATACATAGTTTTACGCATTATCACCATAAATGTACCACCACAATTTCGGACAATAAAAATATTTCTATTTCTATTTCTATACATGTATGAATAAAACTGTAATCTGTAAATTTATGGCTTCTTATGTTTGTTAATCTTGGTTTTAAGAGAAGACAGAGATTAACACGGAAATCATAGGTTTCTATACAAAATATTACAGAAACGTCTTTCAAGTTTTGGAAGACTATTTTGTATGGAAATTTTCTATTTCCGACCTAAACTCTGTCTCCACATAAAATTATTCGAGTAAAATTAAAATTAAACACTCCTTTTGTTATAACATGTATGTCAGTTGTAAATAAATAAATGTTTTATTTTGTGTAACTGTTGTTTATGTTTTAGGTTATTGGATACACAAACATGCACAAGTAATGCAACATAGGCTTCAGATCTTCTTCAGGTTTTATTTGCAATGCTGTTCCTGGTCAACCGCAGTGTAAATATTGCAGGAATAGCAATAATGGATTTCGTTTTCCCTGCAATTAATATTTACACAGCGGTTGTACAGTATACAGCAGTACAAATAAAATATGCTGAAGATCTGAAGCAATGCGTACGTTGCTTTATTAGCAACTTTCAAGTTGTTAGAAACACAACTTGAAAGTTGCTAATAAAGCAAAGTGCGCATTGCTAAACCCACAAGGTTGAACCACAACTCTGTTAGAAACACAACTTTAAAGTTGCTAATAAAGCAAAGTGCGCATTGCTAAACCCACAAGGTTGAACCACAACTCTGTTAGAAACACAACTTGAAAGTTGCTAATAAAGCCAAGTGCGCATTGCTAAACCCACAAGGTTGAACCACAACTCTGTTAGAAACACAACTTGAAAGTTGCTAATAAAGCAAAGTGCGCATTGCTAAACCCACAAGGTTGAAAGGCGGAATTGATTGCGAATCAACAGAGTAAAGTTGTGAAATTCGCAATGTGTTAACATTGCGAATTTCACAAAGTAAAATTGTGAAATATGAGCCATCAAAGTAAAGTTGTGAAAGCGCGCCTTTGTGAAATTAACAATGCTATGCTCTGTCATATAAGCAATGTTTTTCGACAATTTTGGCGTTGTGGCTCCCACTATTTTACCTTGATGGCTCATATTTAACAACTTTTTGTTGTCAAATTCACCATGTTTTTTTCTGAGTGTATGTACTGTTCAATATGTACAACTGTACACTATATAGCTATATGTACAATATATGTAACTAGCTATAAGTACAACTACAACAGGCGAACCCGTCACCTCGGGAAGTTTTAACGATTGTGATCGTTCTTTCTCCCGTGAGGTGAGCGTGGATGACTTAGGGACAAAACAAATCCACCGTCGAGCTAAGCTAACATACCCGACAGAGGCCAATGCCTTAAGGCAAGGCACCGGAATAGGTAACCAACGGACAGCCTCACCACCTGTCTTATACCGGTTTTGGAAGGATATATCCGTCTGGAATCAACCTTCAGGATGCCTCCAACCTTCCGACTGGTTACGGGTCCAAAGTCGCTCGTGCGACCTCTACCTGCCGTATATTCAACAGTGATTCGGCTTGAATCTATCCCGAACCAATGGCATCTTTTGCCCGGCTCTGAACTCAGGATCAGGTAGCCACGTGGTCATTTCAAGAGAGGTTGACGACAGATCAACATCGAACTCCCGCTGCTTGGGAGACAGTATATGTCCATAGTACCCAGACTCCTTCAGCAATTAGTCAGATTGCACAACCGATTGGCGTCGCCGGTGCGCAAACCGTCCAGTAACGCCGGGAGGCAATCCCCCATGAGAAATCGATCCACCAGCCGTGCGGCCTGATAGCCGTCCACACGAGGAGGCTACTGAATAGAAGTCAAATCGTGAGTTTGACCGATCCGAGTACACAATGGTTCTTGTGGTCTAAGCTGTACGAAACCGTTCGCTACCCATATATACTCTTTGGTTTTATACGTATGTCTTTATATCTCTAAGATTATACATACAAAATATAGTTTTTTGTCTATTTGTTTATTTATATTGCCATCACATCACATCATGCAAATATACAAAACAAACATAAATACAGAAGAAAACAACAAACATACCAGATGCAAACACTCTTAATATTACCTACCTACAAATTGAAATTCTAACTAAATGTGAAATACCTAATATAAATTACAAGAAGTGCTTTGATACATTAATCAAAATTATCCGAGAATCAGTCAATTATTTACATAAAAATTTTGCTACTTACAGTTGTTGCAAATCACGAAAATTAAGAAAAGGAAAAATGAAGAAATTATGAGAAGACAGTAATCTAACATTTCATTTTCAATCATTTTCTGTATATTTTAACATTTGTATATTATGCAGCTGTTAATGTAAAACTAGCTAACAATATTTTCCATGCGATGATGAATCGTTGTATCAAATTTTCGTATGTATTGTAATATGTATGTATATGTATTTACTGAAAATAAGGGAAAACTTACCGCTATCGAAGTTTTCGGTGGTGGACATCTCGGCCATTTTTGTGTTTGTGATGTCCTTGTGCGACGCGAGGAATAATACGACTTCTCGTTTCTCGTTCTTGATAGGCACGATGTCGAGTAAGCACCAGAATGGAGTTGCTAAACCAATGAGAAGATTCTGATTAATAATCAATTAATTCATAACAGGATCAAATGCAATGGAGTATATAAAGTAAGAGAAATAGGTAGCAGAATAAATCATACGAATGAATGGCTAGGATATAGGAGTCGGCATTGCCATTCCATGATGAGTTAATAACATATAAATTCGACGCACCAGTTTCTAACCTGCAACAACTACAAATCTTCTGTTTTGAGATAATTGGGTTTAAAGTTTTACAATAACTTCAAATCGAAGAATAATACTAAACCCATGAAACTATAAATATGTAAACACTTTTATATGCTTTTATATATATACCAGTTCCCAACAGTGACATTTCGTAATGTTGCTATTATGGATAGATGATAAAGTGGAATATCTGCTTTAAGACACTGTTTTCTTAGACATCTGTGTTTTAACTGTCTGGCAGATATGGTAAAATTTAGCATTTTTGCATACTTAACTCAACAATGATGTTTTTTGAGTTGTTGCAGTTTAGAACTGTAGCGTCAAAATAATGTATATCTTAAAAAAAAACATTTACTTCTAACTTTAATAAATATTTTTTTATTCCACTTTTTGAACATTTGAGTTTTGTTGTACTTCCGTGCACTTCTCATTAAAACTATAAACGCCATCTTAGAGCAACATATACTGGCAAATACACTGTTATAAGAAAAATAATAAATGTGGATTAATAAGGTTGTATTTTTTAGTGCAGAAATCCTAATTAATTATCTCCTCAATTGTTATTAAAATGAGCATTGCTAATAAGATAATAATAAACTATCCTTTTTGATAGAACTTGAAAGAGCTGTGATTATTTTGATGAAAGAATTTATTGAAGAAGGCTACGTCTCTGAGAAGCAAACTGTTTTTAATATAATTTAAGGTTTTTTGAATTTTTGAATTTTTATTTATTTAAGAATTAATTACTATAAAACATTGATTTGCTTAAAAATATAACAGGAACCGAATGGCAAAACTTTACCCTTTTGTTTATTTTATTCTATCACCCAACTGGGACTTACCCATTCTAGGGTGGACAGAACTCTAATATTACAATCAAGCTTGATTGCTTGATTGCTTACAAATGTAAAAAGCTAATAACACTAAATTGCCTTAACATGTGGTTTTCAAAATAATATTAATAATAATAAATATTAAAAGATAATATAATAAATAAAATGCAATTACATTATATAATCGGCACAAAATAGAATATAAAATTCGATTAAATAATGTAAATAAAGTTATATGTGAGAAAAGAAAGAAACAGACATTAATATCGAATATATGTTAAGTAATATAGGATTTAATATAAAAATACCTAGTTAAAAAAAGTATAATGAGTATATGTTTAAGGTTTTCTAGTTTTTTTATTTATAATATAATCCTTTCTACCAAAATATAAGTTAAAAGAGTTGACTGCTGGAATGCTAACACCACGGACCGGTGCTTTTCAGTTGCGACAACTCGCGAGTGACCGATTTTCGAATTTATGCATTAGTATGCGTACACTAACACCTCCTACAACGAAATTTTCGAGGGTCGAAAACATGCTGTCATGAGGCTAGCTTTCCAAGGGTTAAGCAAGCTATTCTAACTGTGTAAGAGAAGAACAAAAAACAACTTTGAAGGTCAAACATCCCTCGTGCGACACTGAGTTTTCTTGATAATTCAAAAAAACATTTTCAAACATTTTTTAGGAAAAAAAAAAGATTTTGATCACGAACATTGTAAGCTACCAAATACTGCTCTAGCATACCTATAAATAACTGTATGCTATTAAAAGTATTTTTAGTTTGCTTACGACGTTTTGGTCCCCAAAAAAGGCAGGGTCTTTTAGAAGGTAACTTCTAGCTCCTAACGAATAACTGTGCTATAAATTAAAACTCTACGATTAATTTCAAGGTTATAAACTAAAAGTGCTTTGAGTTGTTTAGAAGTACTGTTATTGCAGTTGTCAGTTGCAAGTTGCTGCTGTTATTACGGAGCTTATATCCCTTGTCTCTCTTGCATATATTCGGAGATCTTCTTATTTCAATGGTTACCCGGATCAGCGGAAGAAAAGTGAAACTATTCTTTGGATAGCTCATGGGGATTTTAAAACTGCACCCAGTGGTTCGTTCCACCATCCAATACAAGTTCGTATCAAGAGCCGTAAATATATTAATATATTTAATGAATGAAATGAATAAAAATCTCTTAAGGAATATAATAATATAATATAACGAATCTTGCATGTATTCTGTGTCTATATGATCGACCTGATTTCCTTAACCTATTTTAGAAGCATGTCGAGCAATGTGTATGTTAAAAAGTACCCTAACAATCAGTGTTTTGTCTATTTATTCATTCACTTTTAGCTTCATTTGTTCGCAAATCAGAGAGTGAATAAAGTTAAATTTGAGAGGAAGTACGCTCAGCGAGGCGTTCCAATTGTTAAATCGATTTCAGCTGTATGCGTTCATTTTGACAGTGCACAGGCGAGTTAGCATGGAATCGAATAAAGCACATTTACATGCGTAATTAAGTAATAGACACGCTACAACCACACGTGCGTCACTTGCAAGTTGTTTAATTCCTTTTTGTCAGATTTATCATTGAAAACTCGCTGTTCGTTGTTTTATTTGGGAGATAAAATAGATTATTTAATGTAAAGTCTCTTTGGATAGCTCATGGGGATTTTAAAACTGCACCCAGTGGTTCGTTCCACCATCCAATACAAGTTCGTATCAAGAGCCGTAAATATATTAATATATTTAATGAATGAAATGAATAAAAATCTCTTAAGGAATATAATAATATAATATAACGAATCTTGCATGTATTCTGTGTCTATATGATCGACCTGATTTCCTTAACCTATTTTAGAAGCATGTCGAGCAATGTGTATGTTAAAAAGTACCCTAACAATCAGTGTTTTGTCTATTTATTCATTCACTTTTAGCTTCATTTGTTCGCAAATCAGAGAGTGAATAAAGTTAAATTTGAGAGGAAGTACGCTCAGCGAGGCGTTCCAATTGTTAAATCGATTTCAGCTGTATGCGTTCATTTTGACAGTGCACAGGCGAGTTAGCATGGAATCGAATAAAGCACATTTACATGCGTAATTAAGTAATAGACACGCTACAACCACACGTGCGTCACTTGCAAGTTGTTTAATTCCTTTTTGTCAGATTTATCATTGAAAACTCGCTGTTCGTTGTTTTATTTGGGAGATAAAATAGATTATTTAATGTAAAGTCTATTCTATTTAAAGGGTTTAAAATATAAATCATTATATTGTAAACAGGGGTTTGGGGGGAGAAGGGGAGAGAGTGAGAGAGGGAGGGTTGGGGGAGAATTAGAGATGAAGAGGTATAGAATTGAAGAGGGGGAAGGAATGGGGGGGGGGGGGGTGAGTTTGGGTTTGGGGGGTTTAGGGATTTGGCGTGCGAGGGGGATTGTCTGCTTGCCGGGAAAGTCTAGGAGCGACATAACCGTTTTTTTTACTCAACATAGTTTGAAAAAATAATGATTCAATCATATCACCGCCATCCATCGTATAGTTGCTAAAGTAAGCTGAATTGGCGCGAAACTTTTTTTTTACTTTCTGTCACACGTTATATCATGTAGGTACGCGTCGCTCTTCGATTGTTGCTGGCAAATGAGCAAGGCACCGCAACGTAATAGATTTATTACAAACTAATATTATTTGTACATAAATAAGAAGTATGTACCTATCCGTTTATTTTTGAAATATTAATGTCAATAAACTGACCGACCGTTGATCTCGACGGCTTTTAGCTAGTATAGGTATAATATTATTCTAAAGGTATATTTTATTTAAATTTTAAATTAGTTGTTGTATAATGATTTTGTTATTATTCGATCTTATTATCAACAAAACCCATCATTGCCATTTTAATTTTAATTAAGTTTAATTATGTTCTATTGATGATTATTTTTGGCTTGTAAATATTTTGGAATTATTAATTTAATATTTTATTATTTGACATATGTATGTAACCACAAACTTTTGAAATTTTTCTAGATATTTTTTTATTCCTTGTTTAAATTTTACATTTGTATAACTAGACTTAACAAGCAATTTTATCTTTTGTTTAAATTTGTACTCTATATTTTATTGTTTACACATATCAGCGATAAATCTGCCTTAGAATATGATATTGCTTCTTTAGGTTAATTATCTATATGGTCTAAATTAGACCATATCTATCTATATGGTCTAACTTATTTGTAAAAATATTTAACGAGCCGATAAACTTTACAATTTAATACATTTTACTCTGAAATAGACACAATCTCGTATTTTCCAATTACTTGGCATTCATTGTCGGCATCCTTTATTGTATTCTGCGGTATCCATTTAAATTGATGGAATTAGCGGAACCGTTGCCAGGACCAGATAGCCAATCGGCTTTGCAGCAGCATATCAATTTCAGAGGCCTTCCTGTCCGCTCCTTACGATTTCCTGAATCAATTACGCCGGCCTTCCGGATATCCTTTACCGATTACCAGGTCCGTATCCAGGCACCCGTAAACAATTAATACATGTCTTTCAGTTCGAAAAATTCTCAGCGGATCAAATAACGATAGTTGAATTTTAAAAGTCATCTCCTTTCAAATTTCATATCCATCTTAGACAGCGATTCCCAATCTGGGGGTGATTACCTCAAAAGGGGTGAAATGGGATTTTATGAGGGGTCTCAATTGTCAAGCAAGTATGTATAAACACAAAGTTCGGGTCATCGTTCAGTCACCAAACAAAATTATTCCCAAAATTATCTGACTACCTACCTAAACATTATTCATCAAGGATTAGTTAGCCTCTTGAGCGGCAAACGGGACAATTGTACCACAATTGAAATTACCGTAGAGCGGCAAAGGGGACATCTGTCCCAGCCGAGATCGGCGCCGATGTTTTCTAATTATTTACCCTTGATACCTCACATAAATCATACGGCCTATGGTATGTGCGAAAAGAGGAGAAGATTCTCTGTCGTTAACTAGTTGGTTCATTATTTTTCATACAGTCGCCATTTTTTAGTCTATGATTGAACCAAACCAAACCAAAAACTTCAATATTCATGTTGATTTTCAAAACCGAATATTTTTTTATTTTTGTATGGGTATAAGTAAAACGAAGTCATAGGTTGAATGAAGCATATTATAATTATTACAAAAGTATTCACAATTTCTTGTATAGCGTGATTTATTTCCAGAAAAAACATAGAAATGTTGGACAAGGCAGTTTTTTTCTGTACCACAGCTTTGACAGATAATTCTGAATAATGCTTATTGCTTTACAAAACGACGTTACACGCTCTCGTTATCTAATAGCAAATTTCAACAGGAACATAAAACAGGTCTTCTTTATACGATCCGTATAGTAGTTTCGGAGTAATCGTCGTTTTCCTGAAACGCTATATTTTTGTTGTGATGTAATCTTCTTCTTCGCGTTCTCTAAGAGAAACTACAATTCAAACGTCAGCGCTCGAGGTATTAGCGAATTAGAAGATTGTAGGTAATATTTTTTAGCTATAATAAGAATACAGTCTTGCAACGCAGATGATAACTAACAACAGTTTGTAGAAAGATTGATAGCGAGTATCAATTACACAAGCCTGCAAAATTGTAGTTTTTTTTTTAAATATAAGAAAATCGAAAGATCGCTTCACAGGGTTACTATATATCTTAACACCTTGAACTTTATTCCACCAACGGTCAGAGATTTGAAGTATCTATGTATTACTATTATTATTATTATTATATTATGCACTACCAGCTTAATGCTGATACGTGTATATCACATGCACTTGTTTTTAAACTTGTAACCGTTTTGCACTAAGAAAAACGTCCAGTTTGTTTATAAAGCTATTGACAGAGATAGCACTGATCACTTCCTCTGGCAATTCATTCCAAGCATCCACTACACGATTTGTCAAAAAGTGTTTTCTAGGGTTCGTTGCTGCAATTGCGTAATTCAGCTTCAACGATCGTCCACGCAATTGCTTGTTGATGTTCATGGTATACATATTCTCTAGGTTAGGTTCTTTGTAAATTTCTATTAGATCTCATCGCCGTTTACGTTCCTCTAATGTTGTCAGGCGGAGTTCTTTCAGTCGTACTTTGTATGGTTTGTTCCTCAGCAATAGCACCAACTTGCTCGTTGCACGTTGCTCTTCTCTGTATCCTTATTTATAATAAATATTTCAGTGGTTAACATATTAATATAACGTAAATATAACATATTAATAAAACGTACATATTACGCTGCGTGTCACACCAATCGAACTACTTGCCCGCTACGATTTTATAATAGTCGCATCGCTAGGAAACTACCTACCTAATTAGGTAGGTAGTTCCCTAATTGGTTTCCTAACTAATTAGTTAAACACGGTAAGTATACATTTAGAGTTTCATCTTGAATTGTAGTTTCGTAAGGTGTTACTCATTTTAAATGTAGATATTTTAAAGATTCCGAATCTTATTTTATTTCTCCGTATGAATTAATTCAGATACCCTCAAATCCGGTCCTGTTTCGTCCTATACCCATGGACGCGCCGCGCCGGCTTTGGCGGATAGTTTCCTAGGGTTTATCTGTGATCGTCTTTGACGCCCGGACTTCAGTTCTCTTTTTGAGTTCATTTAGCGTAAGCGTTTCTACATATCTACAGACGACGAAACTTACTTCTAGAGAATATTGGATATAGCAGACGTTTTAACTTTTTAGTAGTTATTTTAGATATTTATTTGTCAATGAGGAAAAACTAATACAAACCAGGATTTCCTATTTCGTTTTGACTATTCAGATGTAGCTTACCTCGATTTAACAGAGGAACTGCTCAACCAACTCGATCGTATGCAAAATGTGAACAAACGGTTAATTTTACGTAAGTATGATCACGTGTCCGAATAAAGGGCACAGTCAAAGTGGTTGACAGTACGCCAAAGGAGATATGTTCATATACTTGCCCTCCTCTATCGTATTCTCTACCAATCAACACCATCCACAAACCATTCTGATAGTTTATTGAAAATACCACACCACAATACAGCTTTCGTCCCCCTATTTTCTTACCGCCCATAATGTAAAGCTCTGAAACGATCTCCCAGCAAATATACGAAACACGCCTTTCTTAGATCGTTTTCTTTCATATCTATGACTAGCCTCTAAGTGTATTATACCTCTCTATGATATAACATGTTTAACTCTCCCTTTCTCCCCTAATTTCCACTCCCCTGTCATTCTTAGTTTTACATCATGTAATTTTTATATACTCAAAATATTATTAGAGTTTTTTTAGTAAGTATATTTCTACATTGAGCACATGTACCACTACAATAAGGTTAGTTGTAATAATTCACATGCATTACAATAATTAACATTTATTAAGATAATAATTGACATAATATATTATTATTAACCATATATTATATTTTAACTAACACATATATAAATAACTATTATACATTACAATCATTTACATATATTATATTAATTAACATATATTATAGTAATGCACATTTACTATTATTGCCACGTGACAATATTTTCGAATATTCCTATTTTAAATTTGAAGTGAAAATAAAGAGCTTATTATTATTATTATATTCAAAACTAAAATGTGGGTATGATTGTTCGCATAAATATTTCTTGCGGTTAACCCGTCGGACGCCAACAGTACATATAGGCAGCGCCGTTTGGCCGGCCCAAATATAGGTATATATAATACTGTCTTATAATTAACTATACAAAGTTTGGTAACTAAGTGTAAGTTATATTACAATTTTGGTTAATTTATTATACAATTCTCAGATCAATTATTATATATTATAATATTAAATAAATTATTATTATACATATTTATAAATATGTAGGTATGTTGATTATATTTTAATATTGAAATTTTTTACCAAGCATTTTTTAAATATTTGTTTTTATTTTTTGTTTTGGCAACGTATTCTTTTTGTTTTAATTAAGTATGATTATATTAAATTTTACATTATTAATCATATATTATTTATTATTGACTTGATATTTTTCTCATGAATTTTTTCTTATTTTGTTGACACCATTTAAAGGAAAACTATTTATATGAGCATTTCAATTTAGCGTTTATATAATTTATTGTATTATTAGTTCACCATTCAACTGTCTAGTCCCAGTTGGGTGGCAGAATCGAATAATGAAGAGGTTAAGGTTTTGCCATTCGTTTCTTGTTACGTTTGTGGCCGAAGTCAATGTTTTATAGAAATTAATTCCTAGACACGGTAGAACTCGAATTATGCGAACTCCGACTATCCGAATCGCTAATTATCCGAAATTAGGATAGAAAAAATAAGACGGAAACGAGCAAATCTAAACTTTTAAACTTCGTGTCATTGCTTCGAAACAAAGATTCTCAAGATTCTTCAAGATAAACAATGAAGGCAGCAACAAACAAAGATTTAATAGATGCCAATTTCAAGTGGTTTTTGCAGCAGCGTTCTATGGGAAACCCAATTTCGGGTCCGATTCTTTGTGAAGAAGTAATAACATACAGTAATTAATTTAAAAAGACACTTTTTTCGGAAAAAAAACAATTATCCGAATTTTTAGTTATCCGAACGGTCTCAATTGATTCGGTTAATTAGAGTTCTACTGTAAATCAAAAATAATAAAAGCGTCTTTTTTTTGCTTCTGGCAAATTGTTTTGTTGTGCAATTATTTGATAACATAT
The DNA here is from genome assembly GCA_944548615.1 of Micropterix aruncella. NCBI lineage: Eukaryota > Metazoa > Arthropoda > Insecta > Lepidoptera > Micropterigidae > Micropterix > Micropterix aruncella. Next base: position 8,566,289 of record OX155954.1, read on the forward strand.
TCACCAATCTGCGTTCGTTTATTATGGCGAAAAAAATACAAACATGTGTCAATATTCGGTAGGAATGAGTGGAAATGATTCGGCTTTTAGTACTACCTAATGCAGTTCTTGAACCGTAATTTAATAGCAAATATAAAGGGGGGGGGGGGTTGAAGACTTTATTGAAATATACATTAAGCCCGGAATATGTAACAATTAATTGGTATTTGGCTTTGGCAGGTGGAAGAGACCTCTTTGACGAAAGCTCATTCGTGAAACACTAAAGCAATATAAACTATTCAACGAGGTTGCGACAATCGAAGACATTATTGCAAATCTTGTAGTAAGATTCGAAAAATAACTTTTCTGAATCAACTCTAGCTCATCTAAAAGACATTGGCATACTAGTATGAAATTTTCAGCATGGACAACAAAGTATGTTAGATATTATTCAGAATCAATTCTAACAACATGAAGAATTTCTAAATTTACAAAATTATCTACTTATTAGAAATAAGTTGTCTTCGAAGCAACGTATATTGTTGTGAACAGATTATTCAGTTCTGTTCAGATTTTCTGAGGTTGAATTATGTACCTACCTACATTCAACTTTACAAATGATAGTTAATTATATTAATTACTCGAAACATTTTCTATGCTTTACGAGTATCCGGTGTAATACTCATTACCGAAAATATTACCACAAAATACGATACGAATGGTCTGTCTGAAGCAATTGCTTCACTAATTGCTCTTAATAATGTAGCAACGTCTTGTTGGGCTGAAATTACGTCAACCGACCGACCCTGTTATTTAACGCTTAACCCAGTAGAACAGTGAAATAGGCACATCACACAATATAGGCGGTTTGTTAATGAGATTTTTGATTAATAGATATCAGCTGCGTTAATAACTGCTTGGGACAAAACGACGATAAGTACAAACTAAGAAAGCGTAATTCTAATTTACAAAACTTCAAGAAGATTTCTTAAAAAGATTAAGTAAAGTAATTATAATTACTGTAGCAGCATCAACGTCTATTTTGTATAAAATTCAAGGAACATTACCGGCCACATGCCAGCCTTCGCGCGCAAATACTGCGCCGACACTTTTTGATTGATTTTGTAAATACATACTGACAATATCGTTTTTTCATAAATTCCCTTATGTTATCTAGTAATTAATCTTGTTAGTCTTGTATATTATATATTTATATGATACTAGCAGACCCGTGCCCACTTCATTGGGCGGTGAAACTTTTTACTTGTGATGAAATTATGAGTGTGGTTCGGTTAGTACTGAGTGCTATGATTTATTTCCTGTCTGCCAAAAGAAGTGTTATATTTTTACTGCTTATGTATGTATTTGCATGCCAATTTGACTATATTACCGTTATTTGTGAGTTTCTTCTTGTGAGTGTCTTATTTGTGAGTGTCTTATCTCTTTAACCATTTATGCAGTAAAAGGGAAATTATATGCAGTAAAAGAGAAAAGTCTTTTGTTTTAAACACTTGAGACGATAAATTTACTTATTTTGATAAAATTTCATAATTGTTGATAATATGACCAATAAACATGACCTAACGATTTAAATTATTTTTTTAATATAAAATACTACTTTTTGTGACTTAAATATAAAAGTTAAACATATGGTGTCGGAGATTTTTTTGTAGGCATTATTAGGCTCTACAACTTTTCCCTAGAATTCAATCATATATCTCTTATCGTTAAAGCAGCGTTCGTAAGAAACGTTTTCATTCGATCATTTTTTCTCCGACTTACTATGCAAATCCAACTGTCACGAAAAATCTTTTCGTTTTTCGGATTAATATTTAGCCCTATGACACTCACAAATAATGTGGCTTTCTATTGGTACAAGAATGTTCAAAATCGGTTCTGTAGATCTTCCTAGAACCTCACGAACTTTACCTCTTTATAATATTAGTATGTATAGGTATATGGGGGTCGGCCGAAACAGTTATGTCCGGATATGTAAAACGACGCAAAATGCCTCCGACGTCCGACGGGTTAACACCAATTTTATTGCCATAAATGGGCATTAACGTTGAACGTTTAAGTGTGGGCACTCAATTTAACGCGTTAATAATTGACGCAATATTTTTTGCGACGATGGGCATAGACCTTTCCCGTTAGTGTGGCCCCAGCATTACAGGTTTACAGGATAACTAAATGATAAGTACCTAATCTATTGTATAGGTAATAGCTATCCATCTTATAAACAAGGTTAAAATACCTACAGAATTATACAGAAAAATATATAAAATACCAACATACCAAACAGTAGATAGTTAAAAGTTTATATGAAAGCTAAATGACAAGGAATGTATGCCACATAGGAACCTTTCTCAATCAAATCACAAACAAAAGACTACTACATTCTATCACTGAAACGCTAAATGCGATAGAAAAAAGCTTCGGACGCGTAATATTTGAAGATAGAACAAAATCAAATTTACATTACAGAAAAAAAATATTACTTACTCAGTTTTTAAGATTGTGTTAAAAAAACTAACCTACTGTCATACAAATAAGTGTGTATGTATTATTAAAAAGACTAAGAAACTACCGAAGTGTATGGTTTGAAGCTTTTTTGAATGCCTGTATCTCGCTTATTTATTGAAATCGAAAACAGATTATTGCAGATTCGGAATCAGCGTGGTAAATATAGTTGGATGACTAAAAAATCAACCATGTAGAACAGGTTCCTATAATGCATAATTATTAGTATAATACGGTTAAAACATTCTGGATTGTATGCGCTTTAAAATGGTGTATTGTTGCTGTATTATGGTAAAACATGGCGAGTCCCTTCCGAATCAAAATCAAAATCAAAATTGTGTTTATTCATATAGACACAATTAAATATTATTTTTAATTTATGTTCTTATGATGCGTCCAAGCATTGCTCCCAAGCCGTTTTGTCATTTACATAATCAGATATTGTATGTATGCTTTTTTATACAATTTTGCTTTGATGGTGGCCTTAAACTTATTTACATAGTTCTCTAATAGTATGAGGAAGTTTGTTATAGAAGCGTATACATTGTCCCAAAAAATAATTGCTTATTTTGTGGAGACTAGTAGCACGTACAGCAAGTTTATGCTTATATCTTGTATTAATATTATGAGTAGCTTTTTTTAAAACAACATATTTTCGTATATATATTGTGATGCAACAGTAAGAATTAATCTCTTTGAATTTTTCTCTAAGGGAAACCCGAGGACCAAGTTTATATGTAGCTCTTACAGCACGTTTCTGTGGTATACATAAATGTTATTGATGTCCGCACAGCTTCCCCAGAGAAGATTCCCATAGGACATAATGTTATGAAAGTAACTGAAGTATACTATTCTTGCTGTATTTACATCAGTCAGCCGCCTTATTGTTTTAACTGCGTATGCCGCAGAGCTAAGTTTTCCTGACATTTTCTCAATTTGTGGGCCCCATTGTAATTTAGAGTCAATTGTTATCCCTAGAAACACAGTTGAAGCAACAGGCTCCAGTCTAGTTCCATTTATTTCTACATTGGTTTGTACCTGCCATTAGGTGTAGAAAATTTAATCACTTTGGTTTTTTTCGTTTAATAGTATGTGTTTCATTTAATGAATAAAGCAGGTAGTCCCCTAGCCAATCGTAGCCGTGGTTTATTACAATATGGTCTTTTATTTTTAGTTTTGTTTGACTTACTACATTTGTGCGCAGTGAATTATTTCGTTTGTACATCACTCAGGCCTCATCGGCTAGTCGGCGATCGCCGAGGGCCCCGACTCAAGAGGGCCCCAAGGTATAGTGACTCATATTTTTATTACACAGCTATTATTTTAACTACAACAAATGCCATCACGCAATGTTCCAAATTTGAAACCAGACGCTGCTTAAACAAGTAAGCAATAAAAGGAGTGACAAATAGTTTGAAGTTCTGTATTCAAAAACAATGTTTTTCAAGTACCTACAGGTAATGGCAGTTTAGACGATAATAAGATTGATGTAGAAGTAAAAGTAGATTTCGATAAAAAAAGAACTACAAAGAAAAAGATATTTATTTAATATTTATTTATTTATTTATTTGCAGCTGTTATAAAAAACATATCCAAAAAAAAATCATGCCTCGTGAAAATCAAAAGACCAAGCTCATGAAATGTCGACCTTCCAAAACATTAAATTGGTCTTTTTAAATGTTTGAAATTGTGCTAACACTGAAGAGAGATTCACAACAAACAAAGAAATTTTGACAGATTGTTCCTTATCAGAACCAAAGAATTTAATGGTGTCGTAAATTTTTCTTATAGATGTCTTTTATAGCATGTCTAAGGTTTGTAAAATTGTATGAAATCGTTTATTAATAAAACTGAAACAGTTTTCAGATCAGTACAAAATTATATCATGGTTGAAAAAATGAGATTTATATAACAGAAAACTAAAACAAGACGTGCTGAATGAAGCTAAAGACAAATGTGAAGAGAACTATTTAAAATCCGAATCTATAAAAAAAACCTTTTGTTGATTGCCTTGATAAGGAACAATGTGTTTAGTATTTACCCGAGGGGGTTTTGTCGAGTGTGCGCTCAGAAAAGGCCATTAATAAGCTTCCTCGCCGAAAGCAGCCATCAGATTGCTTTCACTTGACTTGGCCTGTATCTAAAGATACATAATCCTCCGTAAATCAGACGCGCAAACTCTTTCGCTGATGAGGGGCTCAATGTCTCGCAAGTATTTATTGAAAATTGAGAATTGAAATCATTATCTTGCGGGGAAGCGGAAATGCTAAGCGCATTGATATTTCGGTAATTGATTTGCTTCTCTGCGTTAGACATTAGACGATCAAGCATGCTTGTCAAGCATGGCTGGGAGGGGATCGTAAACCGCAGGTAATATGCAAATATATATTTTAAATATTTACCAAAAATGCTTAATTTTGTAGTTTTATACAAGGGAGTCACGTCATTCATCAATCAATTACGTCTAATTAACGTGACTTTCTGGTATAAACTACAAAGCTAGGCATTTTTGGTAAATTAAAAAATATATATTTAGGTACGTAATTCCTGCGGTTTACGATCCCCTCCAAGCCCGTGAGGTGAAGCTTGACAAGCATGTTTGATCGTCTAGAGAGCCCCTTACAATCAGAAATCCAAATAATAAATGGTCGGCTACGAGAGATTTAGAATACATAAGACACATAAGAACATATATTGTTTAGACAAATTTATGAATTTAAATCCAGAAATGATTATTTTTTTTAAATAGAGGATTTTTCAAGAACAGAACAGGTGAATAGAGGCGAAAACCGGAAAATTTATCATATTATGAGTGTTTCTAAATTATCTGTGTATCATGACCCCATCATCTTTTCATTATGTTCCATGTTTCGTTGTGTGAGATTTTATTATTTATGTTTCATCAACAACATTTAACCAACTCTTCGACATGTTAAATTTGACTATAATCTGATAATCACGAGTTGAGTTTTAAAAATTCAGTCTTTTTTATTTCGTACTTGCATATCTTATGTTATTGTATACATAGCTATGATGGAAACGATAACATTCCTTTATCGAATCTATCACGAAAGGCATCTATCCGACTATAGGCATGATTAAATATTTTATTATTCATCCCTTCTCAAAGTAATAGGATTTGAAATGATTGGGTACAGAAATATTGCCGAGCTTGAGCGATATTACAGAATAGGATGAAAAATTGCCGATGGCAAGGGATAGCAGGATAAACTATCATATTGTCGTCATTTCGGACGTTCGAGTTACGAGTAGTCTTTCATGTGAAGAATTTTTAGTATAAATATTGCTAAACTGTATATAATCACCTATTTTCAGACAGTTCTCAGTAATGGACACAGCCAAGTTTCAATGGGAACAATAATCCTCCCCAATTTTTACGTTCATAAGAGAGATGATTAATCACATTTGGAACTATGAGTGGCATCTACACGTTGCATTTCGTAGTAAAATCCTAGCTGACAAAACATAGTATGATATTGAGCAATCAAATCTATACTAATAAAAAATCTCAAGAGTTTTTTTTTTGTTTGAACGTGGATCTCTGGAACTATCTGGAAACTCTGGAACTACCAGTCGGATTTGAAACTTTTTGCATTTGATAGCCCAATTCTTGAGGAAGGTTATAGGCTATTAACAATCACGTTATGACCCCTTAGGAACTGAGCAAAATAACGCTAATCTAAAACGAAGTAATAGCGCGGGCGGGCGATGCGATGCGGTGAGAAGGGGACCGAGGGCTGCCGCCCGACGAGAACCAAGCATTACTGAAAAGAGCCGAGCTGTGCATGCCTTATCTAGACCAGGTAGCGGCGAAAACCAGTATATCCTTATACCACACAAAAATATGACTAAAAATATTGTATATGCCAAAGTACTCTAAATTTTATATAAATAATTCGTTTCTTTTAATTAAACAGCGGGTGAAACCGCGGGGCACAGCTAGTATCCAATGGTTTTACACTCACAAATATTCGAATCGGATCGTTTCGTATTTTACAACTGGAATATTTTTTTTGTCCTTGCTTTGGTTACTTTCAAAAACATGTGGAAAACCTCTTTTTCATCCCATCTATTCGAAAAGGACGACTTGGTTCGCAAAAGTGGTGTTTTCTATAAGAAACTTTATAAGTGCGCCGCAATTTATCTTTGCGGCGCACTTTTTGAATTTGGAACATCTTAGTCTTCAGCGCCGAAAAAATCGAACGCAAATATTGTTTGAATAAAGACTGGCTGGTACAACGGCCCCTAGTCGCGCCGCCGGCTGAATAAAAAAAAAACAAATTAAATTTAAAACGCGCGAACAAATGCCACTATCGCAGCGCCCATCTACATCACCGTCACATTTTCCTCAAAATGAGCCAAATTCGGACATTATTTCAAACACGCAGAATAGCAAATCTACAACAATATCAATTCCTAATAAAACTGTAACAATAAATATTCATAATTGCGAAAATGTCTGAAATGTAAATATAAGTGTTTAGTTGTTTTATTATTAGATAGTATTTAATTTCAATTTAGTTGATACTCTATGTTTTATTAAATAATAATATTACAATAAAATATGAGGCGCCTTTTATTTTCTCATAAAGCGTGATGAAAAGTAGAGTGTATCACTCGGGCGCAAAATATTTTTGTCTCGGGCGCTTTTTTGAATCCCTCGCTACGTTCAGGATTCCACTAAAGAATCCCACACTTCGCTCTGGATTAAAAAAAGCGCCCTAACCGTAAAAATATTATTTTGCTCCCTTGTGATACAATCTACTATTTTCGATTGAAAAAATAAACAATTTTTCGCGTTTAGGACATCCCTACAATGTAAATATAAATAATAAATTCGCATGCTTTATTTTACAAACTAAGAAAATTGTGGAAATGTTATAGCTAACCATTTTTCTTGTAGAAGATGACCTCCAGTTTCAGTTCGTGTTTAGACTCCAGGGCTTGGTCGATCTGGTGCTTGTGGTCATCCATGGTGTCGGGTCCGTGCAGAAACTTGCACGCGCACCCCTTCTGCATGATGTGCGCGCGCGCCCAGCCCGTCAGCTCGCAGAAACCGTCCGAGCAGTAAACGATGGGGTAGGACAGCACTTGCGCATTGCCCAGCACGAAGTTGCTGTCTGCAAGGAGGAGAAAGACATATGTTAAAGTTCATTCGCGCTATGTAGTTGACGTACCGAAGTTGACGTACCTCGCGGGTAGTTACCGGCGCGGTACGTCAACTTCGTACGATGCCAAGGATAACGTTAGGTTTCAGGCAGAGGCCTCCTGCTGGCAAATGTTCTCCTTATAATGATACCAGTAATCGACTTACAAGTTTATTAATTGTTCAAACAGTGCGCATTCTATTTTTTAGACGACTGCCCAACAAATAATAAATTAATAGTAAAAAAAAAAACACTAAAAACATGATTTTATAAATGCACTTAAAAACCACATCATCAGACCTTGAAACCTAATCGTGGTCAAAGTTCATTCCAAGACTTTTCTAACAAGTCCAAACACAATAACTATGATACGATGTTCCATCATGAAGTTCCAGTTCATATCTTCCGATTACATCATCAGATCAGTTCGACAGTACGATATTATTGTATTGTCATCAGAACTACATACAGCTGCCAATTTTCATGACGCTACGATTCTTGGAAGATGGTTAAATTAGTTACCTTAGATTCCATTACATAGAACAAGTTACATACAGGTCGACCTAATAAAAGCGTGTTAAAAAGGAGTACAGTGTGTTCAGGGTGCATCTATGTATGTTTTCCGTTTTTTATTGCACCATAGCTTCTAAACGCTTGAACCGATTTAGAAATATATTGTATTGTTAGAATCGTTATGTCATCTTTATGTCATAGAGTATATTAACTGTCCAAATATCAAGTAAGTAGTTGTCTAAATGTCCAAATATCCAATTGTTAATAAATTAACTCAAATATATCGTGCTTAGTGTCAAATGAAAGGTCTGATTGAGTACGTTCCGGAAATATACATATATCTTATGGACAAATACATAAACCACAAATATTTATATTTACCACAATAAAAAAACGTAATAAAAGTAAATATTAATACAATAGTTACTGTTATTCTTTTTATTCCTTTTAATATATATATTTTTTTTTATTTATTTATTTACTAGCTATTGCCCGCGGTTTCGCTTAGCGTGTAGTTTCGAATAGATTTGTGAATCTAGAAAGATTGTCGTTTATTTGCCTTTTCAGACACTTCTTATAGGTAGATAGTTCAATAATTTAAATAATATATTTTCGTTTCACACGTTCTTCTCTTAGATTGACGAAACATTTGAAACAAAGTCTAGCCTAGCTGTTGCCCGTGACTTCGTCTGCGTGGAATTTTAGAAGGGACTTGACTTACCGAGCGATCGATCGACTGATTATAATATTATAGAAACCATTTAATTGTGAAAAAAAACTGCGAACGTCATTATTTTTCATTCGTAATGAGTAGCTTTTATATAAATTTTAATCTCTGTGGCTTTAGGGGTTTCGACTTTCCATACGACAGAACTTCACCCATTTCTTCCATCACGTGGGGGGTTGAATTTTAATAAAAACTTCTACTTTGTGCTTCCGTCCACTGTTAAATAAAGCCCCGTATGAAATTTCAAGATTCCAAATATAACGGTTTGTGTTTCTCCATTCAACATTTCATCCCTTATTTCACCCCCCAAAGGGTTGATTTTGAAAAAACTCAAGATATCATTATTATTCATTTGTAATGAGTAGCTTAAATATAAACTTTAATATCAGTAGCTTTAGCGGTTTCGATTTTCCATACCATAGAATTTCACCCTTTTCACACCCTTAGGGGTAGAATTTCCAAAAAACCGTTCTTAGTGCTCGCTTACATTATGTGGAAAATTTCGAGATCCTAGCCCCAGTGGTTTAGGCAGTGCGCTGATATGTCAGTCAGTCAGTAAGTCAGTTTCTTCTTTTATATCGCACATACGGTGCAAGAATGACACAATTATAGTTTTTTTTAAATATTTAATAGATAATTTTATAATAATCTAATATATTGAAACAGCTGTTTATTTCTGTAATAGAATAACACATGGTTCATTAATGTCCGTGTTACGCAGTTTTCGTTTTACCTTTGTCTTTGAAATGTGTTACGCATTTTTCGTTTTACGTTTTGTCTTCGAAATTAAATAATTTTGAATTTAATGTATCGAATCAGCGGTATATTTCCTAAACAGCAATATAATAAAAAAATGATATATTAATTTGCGTTTTTCCTTTTTACGTTTGTCTTTGAAATTAAATAATTTTGTATATAATTTATTTAAATCTCTATATTTCCTAAACAGTAAACAAAGAAAAAATGTTCATTATTTATGTGTTATGCATTTTTCGTTTTGCCTATCGTCTCTGCAAACGTACTCGGCCTGTACGCGACATGCTACATACGCCTCCTTGCGCCGCGCTGTCAAACTCTCTTGAATAATATTTTAAATATAGATCCTGTTAATGCTCCATCTTCAAATTTTTACTGCTTCTTAAGAATTAAAATGGGAATACGACTATATTATTTCCAAAATTTTCAAGATTATTGTACATGTCCCAAAATTTTCAAGAATTTTTTGATCAAATTATTAATAATTAAATAAAATCCAACGCAAATTGTAAATACTCCACTACATAGAATGACTTAATATCTTTAAAATCGTCGTGTTTATTTTTTTTTTGTACGAGTAATGGGTTCGACGATAGAATGCGTCTGCAAAAGTTAAAAAAAAACGCAATCATCAATATTTTTTTTATCGAAAACCGTCCGGTTTGACGTGGAATGGCCGATATGCATGCGTATATGATGCAATCTATCCTATAAATGAGAAGCCTTTTATTCGTGGTTGCGAAATGTTGCGAAATAAGGAATACTCGTTCCGGAACAAATCTCTATTCCGGAACAACTCTCAGTTGCTTCCGTTCCTATATGTTTAACAGAACTCAAGAAATTCAGTATGAAAATAAACTTTCTGGTAAGTAGGAGTTGATTGCTGGTGTACCTCGAGGAAATGTTTTGCTCCCTTGTTATTTTTCTCATTTACGAACACAACATCGCACCTTAATTCTTCATATCATCTCTAGCGGTTGAAATGCACTTTTACAGCCATGTTAACGGACTCCGAATGGACTTCAGAATGGACTCCGATCTGGATATAATTAGACAACGGGCAACGACACATTGAGTCCCAGAAAGTCCCAGTCGATTATTAGTGGTAGCACAAAACTTCAAAATCCATTCATTTAGTACAATTTCCCACATCTAAATCGAAACAACACCACCTCTTTTTTCACATACTGTGTAGAACTTTAATACAAAAGTATAATTTTAGACAAATATCTTGTTTGGCATGATTAAGTCATGACACGGCCCGGTGGCATAGTGGTTAGGTCGCCTGATCTTACACTGTAAGGTCCCGGGTTCGATTCCCGGCCACCATTTTTCGTTGGGGTCACCATTTTTCGTTGGGATCAAATTAACGGAATTGCATTTTCAATTCTGTCGATCGAATGCAATAACAAGACACACACATATAGTACGTCATAGTAGGGTTGGTTGTAAGAGATTGTCATATGACAATAAACCCGCCCATTGTGACATTTCACAATAAAGAGCATAAACAAACAAACAAACAATTAAGTAACGTTAGTAACAAAGAAACTTAATACCAGTGTTTATAGCTATAAACTAAATTGGTTTAAATTAAGCGAATGTAGAGATCTTCATATTCTCTGCCTATTGCAAAAAAAATACTCAATAATTCTCTTATTCCGAAGTACGTAAAATCCAAATTCCAAGAGTTATCTTCCTAAAGGCTGCCATTACAGACTCAATCAACGAATTCCCTATTTATACCTGTGAATAACACGAATTTCTTTGATTATTCCTTTGCTGTGTATGCCGCACGAGTGTGAAACAACATGCCCCCTAATACAAGAAACATCGGTAATTTGAGTGCTTTTCGCTGAGCGCTGAAGCTTACTTAGCCTTAAAGTAATGTAATTTACTCCTACTACTAATTTTGTTTCCTAGACATATATTTCTTCTTACTTTACTTTCTTTGGTTTCCTTTCCTCGAACCTCATAATAAATAGAAAGTTTTGCCAAAAACAAAATTAATTACTACCTGTTGGTTGGGTGGAGGATATTACCTTGTAAGGCTATAAGCTCGCCTTTTGTTTCCGATTTCATTATTATTATAGTAACGTGATTTTATGATATATCGACGTATAGGTATCTGTTATTGGCTGTGATGTCATGATATTAAAATATAGTGGGTTGTAGTCTATATAATGGGAAATGATCGACCATATACCGCAGAATCTTATGATGGGAACTCTGTATACTGTGTATATCTCTGTCCTTGTCTGAAGAATAAATAAGAATCGTTTAAAAATTAGAGCTGTCAACTACAACCGGCGAACCTGTCACCTCAGGAAGTTTTAACGAAATTTGATCGTTCTGTCTCCCGTGAGGTGAGCGCAGAAGACTTAGGACAAAACAGTCTACCATCAAACCCCGCCACATGCCTGTAAGAGGCCTACACTCGCCTACACCTAGCGGGCTGACACTAGCGCCCTTACTTCCAGTTGCAACCAGATTACTGCGATCTCCCGACAAGTTCGAGGTCGCTTGTGCGTTCCTTTCCCTTACGTAGCGGTGAAACGGTGTCAACCGAATCTATCGTGGACCACCGCATCCTTTGCACGGCTGTTCACGCGAAATCGGGTAGCCGATGGTCGTTTAAAGAGCAGTCGCCGTAAGGTCAACGACTACCCCCGCTCTATAGGAGACAGTACTGTTTCCAGACTCCCCCGACTGTTAATCAGAATGCACAATCGATTGGCTTACGCCGCACGGTGCGCAGACCGTCTAGGAGCGCCAGAAGATTGACTCGTGGGGGAAACTAGCCCTCAGGCTAGAGTCCTAGCCGGGCTCGCACTTCTTGCGCGGAAGTCGCCGAATTGGTGGAGACCCGTGGGTGTGACCGACCCCAAACAAATGGGTCTTCGTGGCCAACTCAACAAGGGCCTATTAGTTCCCGAAGACCCCATAAGATTCGTTTAGGTAGGTAGCTAGGTATTCAATACAAAAGTCAATATTCTTTAGGCGTGGATAAAGTGGAATTTTTAAACTCAATTCCCTGGCTGGTGGGTGATCATTCAAGACCGAGCTGACATAATTAAATGCGGTTTGGAAAATTCAATTTGCCGGGGGCATATTTCATTCTGTAACCGCTATCTCATGGGAGCGTCGCGCACTCGTTCGATGACATCATAACTGACACTTCATCTATAGTGCGGCGTAGGCGACTAGATTATATATTTCAAAACTATATATTTTTTAGCTATATAAACGGTCATATTATGATCTTTGAGAGTTGTCAACTACTGCTGGCGAACCTGTCCCTCCGGGAAGTTATAACGATATCATATCATTTTCTCTACCATGGAGTAAACACATAGAATTAGGGACAAACACAATACACCTTATAACTACGCCAACGCGCCTGTGAGAGCCCAACGCCTTACCGCTAGGCACAAAGAGGGCCGGCTTAGGTCCTTACTACCAGATTTGGACGCTTTTTTTCCATCCTCCAGTCTGGTAACGGATTCGAGGTCGCTTGCGCTGCCTCTACCTGACGTTAACGGTAATTATTATTGCATTTATCGCCATTTGTCGGTCAAGGTCACTCGGGATCGGGTGGCAATCACATCGTTTACAAAGATAGCTGACGTCAGGTCTTTAGAAAACATATGTCTCCAGATTCCCACGGTTATTCGTCAGTTTGCGAAAGCATGGCGGACACAGTCTGGTACTCAAACCGTCCGGTTCCGCCCGAGATCTTCCCCCGAATCAGCACTTCTGATACCAATCGCCTCCGACTGCAGGTGACAGTTGCAGGCAGAGTTCACAGCGGCCCTTGCAGGTTAAGTCCCTTTTCGGGGAGGCTACCGGATGGGAGTTGAGTCGTGGGCTAAGCCGACCAAGGAAACACAAAGATGGGCATCACCACTCAATCTGCACTGAACCATTAGCAACATATACTGCTCTGTCAGACATGAACCGAGATTTAATAAAACACAAAGTATTGTCTTAATCATCCAAGTTTATTTTGTCACCTTTAAAATAGAACCCCGATATACTTACGCTAACATGACATGACCTTCAGCTCCCTCTACGAATTATCTCTTATGACTTCAGCACTCTCAAAGCGTTTTCCACGAACTGATAATTTAAGGTAGACTGAAAGAGCTGTCAATCTTTTGTTCTGCAGGTAGGCCGCATACCGCTGCCGCCACTGCGTAAATTATAACGGTGGTGGGGAGGCGGGCTCGGCGCGAGCGAATTTCGAAAATCCGTCGTGCATACAACACTCGCTGTATTCTGTTTTACGTCCTTGCGTTCGGCTTTCGGCGGTAGGAACATTTTAAAAAGAGGGTTCTACGTAGAAGAGAGTTTGTAACCGTCGTCTCTGTTAAAGTTCGGGGTTCTTCTTATTTCAATGGCTTCCGGTGCAATGTTGAGTTGAAATATCATTGTCACACGGTGCAATGTTGAGTTGAAATATCTGGTTGAGTTTTAGTTTATAAAATCGTGTAGATGAATCGATGTGTCGGATGAGGCAATATCGTGATGCAAAATCAAAGAGTTGTTGTTTCATAAATCTTCCTTTTCTGACGAACCTCGCCTCATAATATCCAACAAATATTGCCTCTTGACTTTAATCCAAAAAAAACAAGCTATAGTCAAAGGACTATAGCTTGGTTTTTTTGGATTCGGCTCGCTGTCGAATCCTCACTCCGTGGCTTGTGTCATCCATTATGATTTCACATGTCATCCGTTTATTCATCCATTATGATTTATTCAGCCATTTCAGGAATGTAGGGTTCGAATTACCTCGTTCAATCTCGTTTTCAACAACTTGTTTTCGGTGAGCTTTTCGAAGAAAATCGCAGAGCATACTTGAAGTCGAACAACCTAAGCAATAGAAGTGAACAAATCGGTTGGCACAAATGGTTACGCCGAAACTAAGCGACTACCAAATACATAGGTATTATTTTTTTATTTTTCTATACCTTGTAAGTGGCCTTCTAAATGAATAAATCCTGGTAGTTATTTCGCAGTATGTGTAGCAATACGTTTGTAGCGTTACCACTTTCACAGTTAGACATAATCTAGCTGACTGCCAGGCGGCCTTAGATTATGGACGATACACTTACCGCTATGCCAAAGTCCTTGCTGTTATTCGCAAGGTAATTAGCCTCTCAGTGCCTCATGCCAACAAGGGTCCGCCAGTACCCCCAAACCCCTGATATAGTTTAGGCGGGATGGCTCTGTAATGGCCCTTAAGTACCGTCACATGCAATCAACAAATGCATTGATTTCTAGTGAAATACACTGACACAAATTTAGCTATTTTGCTACCTCGTGTAGCGATGAATCAGCACGATGAAACAATACTTTTACTCGGAATATTTTGGATTGCATCATATATCGGCCTATATAAACCGGCGAAAACGCAACCAAAGTATCATTCCTCGAGTGATCACCTCCCCCAAGGTTGCTACGGCATACTCGGTACCCCTCTCACGAGGTCGCTCAACGAGTCCGGCTCCTTGGTTTCCTTTCCCTACCTTTTCCAGTCGAGAAGCATCAGTCTGCATTCCCACAGACTCGAGCGGTGCCCAGTACGAGATACTAGGAGCACAAGTAAAATTCTTATCCTCACATCCTCGTAAATTCATTCATTCCGCGAGTCACTTCATCCGCGTCAATATTACCTATTCGGGAAGCGTTACAACTGGAAATATCGAACTCTCAATCAATTCAATAAATACCTTCTGATTCACTCAATGTCGCCTTTTAATACGGAGATAACCCGCAAGTTGACACCACCACCTCAAACCGAATAACCTGGAGTCTTGTGAGGGGTGGTCCCTCACAGCTCTAAAAGCAAAAAACTTTCTACTACAAAATATTTCCTAATAATCGAAAAAGCTTCAGGTTGAATTCTGGAGGGCGATTCGGTCTTTAAGCAATATAAATTCCCTGAAAATCTCGGATGCACAGCCCTCCATCCAGATATAACTCTTTACTCCCTATCTCGAATTTTGGCTTTTATTGTAGAAAAAACTGTTCCATGAGAATCATCTATCCCAAAAGACCCCGAGTACAACAAAATAAATACTATGATCTCGCTAATGTCTTCACCCGGAACCGCTTCACTGTTTACCTTCAAGCAGTGGAAGTTGGCGCTCGAGGTCCGACAGCCAGATCTCTGTTACACCTATTTAAAATCTTGGTCTCTCCAGGAAAATAATCAATTTCTTTCTAAAAAAAATATCTAAAACCGCAATTTTCGTATCTCAAATTTCATAGCTTCGAAGGGGAAGTGAATAGGTGGTAAGATACAATTTACATGTGGCAACCCACCACTCACCCCTAGAAGTATAATAATAATATCATGATGGGTCCGAATCCGGTCGGTGAATTCCATGGCGGCTCCGTTTGTATTTTATTTATTAGATATTCCCTGACCAATTTAGTTCAAGTTTTATCGGATTTTTTTTAATTTTAAGCAGTGACAAGATGTATAGGTCGTCCGTAGAGAACTGTTTGTATACTGGTTAGCGTAGAGGCTGTCTAAAATTTACACTTTTCATTTCACCGTCAATATTATTATTCTCCCCACAGCGGTCGACTTAATGATATCCTGTTGCTTGGAGGCTTATTTGGGCGTTAGCCTACGGCTACAAGGCCAACCAACCCGAAGCCGCGCGCCGACTTTAAAGTAGGGATGGACATCGAAGTAAAAACATCGATGTTACCATAGATACCAACATCGTAACGCAAACATTGATAATTGAAAAATATCGTTATCAATTCATCGATATTTAGATTATGTAAATATCGAGATGCTCTTCCTTGGGGAAGGCTAAAGTGCAGAGTTCAATTAGCAGATTGATTCTGAAGAAATATATTATCAAGTGGCTCATTACGAAAAGTAGCAGCCAGTGGGAAGAAATGGTGACTCACATTCTGACTTGGGCCATATTTGACATATCTGTCACCTGATATTTGACAATAAATATGTTTCAGTTGATTATGTTTAAAATAAATTGATAATATTACATTAATAAATAGATTTACAATTTTATAAGTGCATAGTAAGAAACCTTTTTAGGCTACTTAATTTATTGGTCAATTTAGTTATTTATTTATTTTTATATTTATTTATTTTACTTATCTATAAACTGGAATATTTTTTTTTCTTTATTTAATATAACTTTTTTATTTATATACACATTTATATATTATATTAACCTTAAAATTTTTAAGAGGGAATGAGCGATTGGCATGAATGAATAAAAAAAAAGTTACTATGTCTTAAATACTATCACCCCAGAATATATATACAATTTAGTGGAGTGATAAAATCCACACAAAAGTAATCTTATCTGCTTCGCAAAAAAAAAATGTTTAAAATATTATTTATACCTTTTTTTCGGCCAAAATCAATTTTCTTGTATTGGATAATGTTATAGTATGTTATGTTATATATTTTCATATAAAAACATCGTTCCTTAGCCTCATTTTGCTGACCGTCCCTAGAAGTTTTCTCTAATGAAAGCAGTAATAGAGATTACCCCATCTAGATCTATCAACTGCAACGGGTGAACGCGTCATCTAAGAAAGTTTCAACGATTTTGATCGTTCTGTCTCCCGTGAGGTGAGCGCAGAATACTTGGAAAGAAAAACAATTCACAGTCTAGATACGCCACCTCTCCGTCAAAGGCCAACGCCTTACGGCGAGGCACCGGGAAAGGTAACCAGCGTGCAAACTCGCCCCCTGACTACCAGTTTGGAAGGATATCTCCGTCTCGAATTAACCTTCGGGATACCTCCTGCCTCCTGACTGGTTACAGGATCGAGGTCACCTGCGCGGTCTTCTCCCTTATGAAGCGGTGTTACGGTGTCTACCGAATCTATCGCGGACCACGGCATTCATAGCCCGGCTTATTCACCCGGGATCGGGTGGCCGAACGGTCGTTTTAAGAGCAAATATTACTGTTCCCAGATTCCCCTGGCTGTTAGTCGGTGTGCACAATGGATTGACTGGCACCGCACGGTGCGCAAACCGTCCAGGAGCGAATGTTGACTCATAGGGGAGACTGACTCGAAGGCCAGCGTCCTACTCTGGCTCTCACTTCTGCGTGTAGGCCGCCGGATGGGTATTGATCCATGAGTATGACCGACCCTGAACGAAAGGGTCTTCATGTCCAAACTTCAACAGGGTCCATAAGCTCCCAGAGATTAAAACAGTTAGGTTCTCAAAATAAAGCAAAAAAAAACGTTATTTAATCTAAATAAAAATAGGAAATAACAGTGTTTAATAAATTTATAACTACGATAACATTATTATTAATATATGAAGCAAAAGAAACATGTATAGACGAGAAATATCGGCGGAGGAATATCGATGGTGCCAAAACAGTGATAAGGCACCATCGATGTAAAAAAAACATCGAACATCGAACTCTAACCATCGATGTTTTCGATATATCGGACATGGATGTCAGTCCCTACTTTAAAGCAACCTTAATTTTCGCCCTTTAATATTTTCAAACAGCTCATTACACTTTTGATGGGCGTAAAGCGGACTCTAATTATGTTTACCCAATATAACCGCAATCCAGATATTTTATTAATGAATCTGGAAGTGAGGTTTGTTTGGAAACAGTAAATGATCAAATCAAAATTAATTGAAAAGAGTATATTTTGGAATACCTATTTTAATTCCATTCAATTGATACACATTAAATAAATAAAAGAACGTGCTTATTGGATTTGAATTAGTTTTTCGTTTTCATGTTGTTTTTGTTATAAATCCGAATTCACAAATAAGATCTGTCGAACAGCCATGTGTAGGGTTGAGTGTTTCTTTTCTGCTACAATTTCAATTTCAATTTATTTCCAAAAAATCTTAACAGATTGTAGAAACTTAATATTTAGGTACATTTAAATTACAGTATATTAGTTCGTTTTTACAATATTTAAATTTATCACCACGTACATACAGTTACTTCTTTATTGCTTTTAGTATATTAGTTCAGTAATTAATACAGTATATTAGTTCGTTTTTACAATATTTAAATTTATCACCACGTACATACAGTTACTTCTTTATTGCTTTTAGGGCATCCAAATCATTTTTAAGATTTATTTACTAAAACCACAAATTAAAATAATTGATAAAAATAATCAAGAAATTAAAATCAGAAAAAGTCAGAATAATTAAAAAATACTACTTAAAATTGTCAAAAGAATGACCAAAAAATTTGAAAAATTATTTAAAATTAACAAACTCATCGATCGAGTAAAAAGCTTTGTCTAATAAGAATTATTTAAGTAACTTTTTGAATAAGCTTTCCACTTGAATAGTTTTTAAACTTTCTGGTAGCCTGTTAAAGTAATATGGCCCTGAGTATTTTGTGTCTTGCCTTGCTGTGTTTAGTTTAATACATGGTATAAAAATGTTTAATTTATTTCTCGTATTTTTAGTATGTGTATCTAAAGGTGTTGTGTGATAAACAACGTTTCATTGTTTCTTTTTGCTCGACCACTGATAATCTCTAAAAGGTTATGGGCCCAGTGGCTGATGTCGAGTAAAACTGAACAGTTAAATTGTAAATAAGAAGAAACAAAAGTAAGTTCTACGAAAGCCGAGCCGCCGTGCCGTACATAAGTAGTGAATTTTTTATTTACACAAGCAAATTGGATTTGATGGTGTAATGATATAAAATCGAACGCCTCCTGTCAAATAAAATACTTAATATCTAAACCAAACCAAAGCCATGTAAGCACACCTATTGCCATCTATACGCAGCAATGGGAAGGCAAGGTGAATGGTCTTCAAAACGTAAAAGTAGTAATTAGTCGATTCATTCATGATCCCAAAATTTAAATCAATTTCAAAACGTGTAGCGACATCTAGCGGCATACGCGAGAAATGTTACCAGTCGATAAGTAGATAAACTGTAAAATAAATTTTACCGACGTTGACAGGGAATACAAAAATATATTGAAATAAGATTAAAACTCAATAAAACAATGAAACGTTTATATATTCGTTAAAAATGAAGCGTAATAGCAATAAACCACTAAATAAAATAAAACTAAATAGGCTTTAGAGAAAAATAAAGGAAAAATCGATGATTAAAGAAACGCCGAAATCACATACAAAAATGGGTCTTCAAAAGATGCATGATAGAAACACAGGATATTTAGAAAGATTTCAGCGACGACACGCACTATAGACGTAGTATAGAATAAGCACTATCCTCTGAAACGAAAGTAGAATCTGAAAACAGAATAAATAGTTAGCAATAGATTTAAATATCGCCGGGAACGAATTCGCAGCCGACCTCGAAGTGACAGTTCAATGTATGATTAAATTGTCGTACTTTTAACAAGAAAAATCGCCGCTATAGACGATAATGCTAATTACAGCCGATATAGATAGAACACACAGTAGATAGACTTACTAGAATAAAGCCAATGAAATAAGCTATTTTATGAGGCAGAGCATATATTCTGTACGATAGTTTACAGGGAGAATCTAATGTTTGAAACTGAATAAATGACGATTTGACGGAAAAATAAATCGGAATTAACCACGGCAAGAAAGTGTTGCCATGTTTTGACATCAAATAGAGTCGGAATATCGTACAAATTTTTATCACTAGAGGCGCTGTAGTTCAGAAATAAAGGAAATTTTAAGGTGGACCACTAACAAAAAACAGACGAGCGTCTCAAGGAGCGTCATATGCATATTTGGCGGGAAAATTTGGAGGGAAAGCCATATCTAAAAAAACCGACGATAATACAAATATTAGAGTATACAGAACGAAGAAGCCAGTTAAAAAGGTCATAGGTGACATATTTTTAAAGGAAACGGATGAGTAATTTCGATGTAAAGAATTGTTTTCAAAATGGGTCACTGAAAAACCTACTAACGCCGAATAACTTTTTATAAAAACCATATAGGATTATAGTAGAAAAAAAATGAATAATAATAGCCGTAATAGTTAATGAAATAGACATACTTTTTGGAAAAATATACACGTACCTTTAGAAGCACATAGCGCCGCGAGGAGGCAACATAAAATTAATATATATACAGAAATTAGATACTGGGGATACAGATTATAAGGGAAAAATAAGGAAATCAGCTCAAATGAGTGAATTAAAGAAATAAGAGTGCAAAAATAGCTCGATGTGCACGAAATGGTACGGAACCCCAATGCGGAAAAACGATAGTTGGTAACCAGACAGAAAAAGCATGATGGCCGCGTTATTTTGCATAGGAAGGGGGTGAAAAGCACATCTAAAAATGGAGAAATTGCCGTATTTTGAAGGGTATAAAAAGGCGGTGGGCAATGCCAAAATCAATTCAGTTTACCAGGAGATCCACCGCGTAATAACCTCGTCACCCAAACGTCGAAAAAGTGCCGGAAAATGTAAAAGTTCAAGTTAAAACGAGGGAATGTGGGCAGAAATGCTGTCCACATTCCCATAAAAATCATGTAGAATCTAAGTGAAGTTTTTTAAAACGTATTTATTTTATTAGAAGCGGTACATCAAATATTTGGCGGGAAAGCCAACAAAATTAAACAGTGCTAAAAATTCGACGAGAAATCGACGTAAAAACAGTAAAAAAACCCTCTATAAGAGACGCCACGTACATCAATTATTTGGCGGGAAAGCAAAAATATTAAACAGTGCTAAAAATTCGCCGAGAGATCGACGTAATAACAGTAAAAACCCTTTATAAGCGACGCCACGTACATCAATTATTTGGCGGGAAAGCAACAATATTAACCAGTGCTAAGATTCGACGAAAGATCGACTTAATAACAGTAAAAAACACATTTATATAGACGCCACGTACATCAAATTTTGGCGGGAAAACATAAGCATGCAGAATCAAATAGTAGCAAGATAGAAGAAAAATTAAAGATATTCTTTTTATATAAACATTCACGAGGAGATCATATAAATGAACCAAGACAGACATTCGCAATAGATTTCGAATCACAAAGACAACTTCAAATCAATTACATCTTTCAACAGAACGGGGTCGAAAACAATCGTACGAGACGGCCGACATCCCTACGATGCAGCTATCAAAATTTAAAAAACAGTTTGTTGTTGTTATGTGTTAGTTATTAAGAAGTGTATAAAGGTGTTAAATTAGTGTAAGGTATGTGATATTGGATTGGATGGCTGCTTAATACAAGTAAGATTGTTCAAATTATTATAATTGCAGTATATCCGTGCGTTATAACTGCCGAAGCTGGCCATACTATAAAACTTGTTATTGTTGATAGTTTTTTTTAATATTTTAAGCAAATATGTATGTTGTTATGATTATGAATAACAAATGCGTCTTAGACTGTTTCGCGCTATAATTGAAATAGAAAGCCAATACCATCTGCTTTTCGTACTGCCGCTACTACATTGTTAGCGTGAACCTTTTTTTATAAGGCCAGTACTTGATTGGGACTGCAGGCCGTCAATAAACGACGAAGCCTCATTGATTGAGATACTTGAAACTGCCTGGTTTCACATGAGACAAAGTCCGTGAACCAGCGTAGCGATAAACTAAGAAAAAATGTATATATGTATGTCGTAATTCACTCTACATACCAATTAATTTAGGATATGATAAGTTGTTTTTTTGTGCTATATTGCGTATTGTCATATTATCCTGTTATTGTTATTTAATGCAAAGCTACAAAGAGAGCCATAATATATGTAAATGAACTGTATAAACTAAAAATTTTATTTTACAATATATCGAATATTTTGCCGGAAAAAGTGTTCATATTTTTTAATCAAAAGAATACCATACCTGAGAATACAAATAGACTGAGCTAAATCATAAGTAGAAATTGATTCGATAGATCAGATGCAGCACTAACGGATGAACGAACGCAGTAAAGGGATACGCGAGATTGGCGCCTTAGTATAAATTTATCTCGTAATCCAATAGATGTATAAAAAAAAATAACTCCTGAGTTCACGACGCACTGACAGAAGACTGTAGCATCCGTCAGTGTGATAAATAGTGCAGCGACAAATCAAACGAAGTCCGATATTCAGTAATGATCACTAGCGTACTTCTAAGTACATTAAAAAAAAATAAAAAATCCCAGCTGATAGGAGCAATCGTCGATCGATATTGAGAAAGTGACTTAAGACTATTAGCATACATTGATCTGGAAGTATCTAACTATAGAACACCTTTGATAATCCACCATATAAGAATTGTGTCATAGAACACCAAAAATCAATATTATTCTTCGGCATAAGATCTTAAAAGTGTATGTTACAAGCCGATCCTAATTTATAAACCTCAAATTGATTCAAACTATCTAAAACCAAGTGCATAAGGGTCTAACAAATTGGTCTAGACACATAGAATACTCCTTATTATTCTTCTTCTTCTTTTGGAGAATACATTTTAGTCAGGACAGGAGAATTTCATATATGAGGGAGATCGTACAAGAGAAAACAGGGCTATTCACTTGAAATCTCTATTCTCTGCATACTTTGAATATCTTTATACATACATTAGCATCATCCTCTTTCTTTAGTCACTCCTCCGTTCAATCTTCTTCATCAAGCGCTTATCGCTGATGATACGTCGCGCATGTTTAAGTAACAAATATTGCTAAATATTATTATTATTAAATAATATTAATTAATGTTAGTGTTAATAATATTAATAAATATATTAATATTAATATTAATAATATTAACAAATAAAAATAAAAAATTATTTTGCTACAAAATGGCGCCCAACGCGGGGCCTGATTAAAACATTTTAAAGTGAACGGCAACTACTTAGTAGAACATAAACATAGTAATAATTAATACTTTTGAATAAATATCGTTCGTTCATCGGTGAGGCTAATAAATATATAGATACTATCATTGGATGATAATATCATTGGATGTTAATACATGTATATATTGGTTCTTTTTGTGAGTTTTGGCGAGGAATTTGAAATTTCACTCGCGAATATTTTATTGTTTGCTTGTTTGTTTTTTGAGTGTTGACGATAAGGTCGCACCACATATATGATAAATGTTAAGTTGTAATTACTATCTAGCAAATACTATAATATTGTTTTTCTGTGTTACGGTGATACCATCGCACAGATCATCTTGAATGTTTTGATGTTATCTTGTTAAATATTTGCAATATTAGCAAGTGAGTTATATCGGAGGTGGATTATAAGATATATAAGATTATAAGATATAATAATAAACCCCGTTCTGCGAAAGTGCGAATTAATATTTTTATGCGAATCATAATTATTAATCTTCTTTATAAATGTTCTGTCTTGTCTGCATAAATTGTTATAATATCATCTCGTGAATTGCAAAATAAATATAAAATATTATAATAATAAATAAAAAGATTTCCAAAATAGAAAAATAATAATAATATAAATAATGTCGTATACCGCATTAACGTCAAAAAGACGTCGACTAGCATTAGATATTGAGCAGGGCCGTATTAGGAGCATGTTCGATAGAGATGTTAGTCCGCATAATTCCTTATATGAGTTTAATAGATTAGCAGAGCAAGCAGCTGATCAGGCTTTTATAGATAAGGAAAGAGAGAATATGGCTAATATAATAAAAAATTTAGAAGAACAGTTGAAGGAGGCAACGATAAATAATAATAATATCGCTTTAAATGAAAATAATACAAATAAAATAATAAAGCAGGAAGGTGCATATGTGCCACCAACTGCGGGAAATATAAATGATGTGTTTCGTTGGGGAATTAAGTTTACCGGGGAAGGATCAGTATTGGATTTCATTGAGACGTGCGAGGATAGATTGAGGTCTCGACGCGTTAGCGGAAATACATTAGTAGAATCATTTACCGAATTATTAACTGGACCCGCATTGAAATGGTTTCGTTCAATGAGAACCGATCAGTTGACATGGTCCGAGTTAAAGATGAAGTTAATCGAGCGTTTTGAAGCTTTGAATTACCAAATTAAAATGGATAGTCACATAAGAAATCTAAAACAAAAGCCCCAACAGAGCATAGAAGAGTATATGACCGAGGTTAGAGGTTTCAACGCACTATTGCGTGAACCAATAAAAGATACAATTTTATTAGAAATACTAAAAATAAATGTTGCCGATCGTTATAAGCCCATATTAGGCGCACAAATTCTGACTACTGTCGAAGAGCTCGTAAAGTATGCGAAAAACTTTGAGCAATACATAAATAAAGAGGAAGCTAACCCAATTAAAGAAGTATATCGCGGAAATTATAAGAAACCGATGGTCGCGACGGTTATAGAAAAGAATAACTATAATCAAAATAAGCGCTATAATGACTTTCCTAGGAATGACCAGCGCAATACAAATGATATGCCGTTTAACAATAATAGATTCCAAACATCAGGTAGAGGGCGCGGAAACATGAATCGTGGGCGCGGGGGATATAACTTCTCCGGACAGAGTAGAATTGTGAACGAAATTAGATGTTTGAAATGTGAGGAAGTAGGTCATCACTTCACCACATGCCGGCAAATAAGGGGTAAAATCTGTTTCGGGTGTCGTGCGGAGGGCGTGACAAAATTTGAATGCGCCCGATGCAATAATAATAAGGGGATATCAAATATAAATAATATAAATAGAACGTCGGGAGATGTAAGGAACGATCAAGATTCAGTAGTGAGACCAGTATCTCGTCAGGAGAATTCGGGAAACGAATAGAAGGCTCACCAACTGTAAGGGGGTTAGTGAGGCTATACAATAGCACCCTAACAGATGATATTAATGATCAAAGACCATATATAATGATAATAATAGAGGGAAAAAAATTAAAAGCTTTGATCGATACCGGATCAACGGTGAATATAATTGGAAAAAAGTATGTGTCATCATTTAAAAATAATATAAATATAATAAAAAAGAATAGGGTGGAGTTGACTTCGGCTGATGGAACTATACAAGATATAATAGGAGAGTTAAAAATTATGACCCAATATAAACAAATTAAACGGAATTTAAATTTTATTATTAGTCCGAGCATAAAAGAAGGTGTGATATTAGGACTAGAATTCTTGAAAGTTTTCAATATAAAAATAGATTTCGAATTAGAAGATGAAGAGGTGGGGTTCATTCGTTGTGCCAGTCTAGTTCAAAAGATAACGTCGGATAAATATATTTTGGAGGAAGGTGATTTAGGCGAACGTGAATCACAAATATTAAAATCATTAAAGGAAGAATTCAATGAAATTTCAATAGAACATAAAGGATTAGGATTAACGCACTTAGTGACACATAAAATAATTACAAAAGACGGTCCAGTCCGACAACGACCGTACCGATTGTCACCATATAAGCAAGAACTTTTGAACTTAGAAATAGACCGGATGCTAAAGTTAGGAGTTATTAAACCAATTAGGTCAGAGTGGAGTAGCCCTCTGGTAACTGTAGAAAAGAAAGACGGGACGATGAGAGTATGTTTAGATTCACGACGTTTAAACGCGATAACAGAAAAGGATCATTATCCTGTAGCTTTTTCACAACGAATATTAGATAATCTAAAGGACGCCCACTATCTGTCTTCTATAGATTTGGGTAAGGCTTTCTGGCAAATACCATTAGATGTTACATCAATACCTAAGACAGCATTTGTTGTAGAACGTAAAGGAATGTATGCCTTCGTCCGTATGCCGTTCGGCACGTGCAATGCAACTTCAGAGCTTGCGCGCTTAATGGATAAGATCTTTGGTTTAGAGTTCGAGGGAGAGATATACTGTTATGCAGACGATCTAGTAGTAGTATCGAGGGATTTCAACCGACACATAGAGTTATTAAGAACTGTGAAGGACCGTTTACAACAGGCTGGCTTAACCATAAACATGAAGAAGAGTGAGTTTTGCAAACCAGAAATTAAATACTTAGGGTACATAGTAAACAAAAATGGACTGTCTACAGATCCAGATAAGATAAAATGCATAAAAGAATTCCCTATACCGAGAAACATAAAGGAAGTTAGAAGTTTTGTGGGGCTCGCGTCATACTATCGTCGTTTCATAAAGGGTTTTGCATTCATAGCTGACCCATTACATAAATTAATGGGGGGAAAGAAAAATATAGTACAAAAATTAGTGTGGAACCCCGAAGCGCAAATAGCATTTGATAAATTAAAACAAGCCCTGACGGAAGCACCGGTCATGAAATGCCCTGATTATAGTAAAATCTTTTACCTTCATTGCGATGCATCAGGAAAGGCAGTGGGTGCCATGTTAGCTCAGATTTCAGGGGATGATAATAAAGAACACCCGATAGCGTACTATTCCAAGAGTTTGTCAGCTGCAGAGCGTAACTACAGTACGACAGAACGCGAGTTATGATCAGTTTTAAAAGCAATACAACACTTCAAACATCATTTTGATGGCGTACACTTTAAGGTCTACTCCGATCATAATAGCCTAAAATGGGTCAACCGTCTCGAGAATACCAGTGGTCGTTTGGCTAGGTGGAGTTGTTTACTGTCTCAGTACGACTTCGAAATTATTTACCGGAAGGGAGCTTTAAATATTGTCCCGGACGTGTTGTCACGTATAGAGCAGGATGAAGTCTGCAACGTAGAAATCACAAAATTAAAAAACCCTGACGAATGGTACAACGAATTGAACGAACGAATAATGAATTCACCGACAGAAATAGAAGGTTTTAAAATAGAACATGATAGGTTATATAAATTAGTAGTGCCTAAAACACAAAACTTTGGGACTAGGAAGCCGTGGAAATTAATATTAAAACCCGATGAAAGGCAGGAGGCCATAATAAAAACCCATGATGGATACTTAGGAGTACACTTCGGAATATATAAAACAATTAAAAAAATACAGGAGGATTATTATTGGCCAGGTTTAGCAAAAGACGTAGAAAAGTATATAGATACATGTCAAAAGTGCAAAGGATATAAAATAGCAACCACAAAGCCACAAGGGTGGATGACAAAGCCTAAAGCAGTAGATGAGCCATTGAATACTCTTAGCTTAGACATAATAGGTGCGCTGCCTAGAAGCTTGTCAGGGCACGCATACATTTTCTCCGTGGTAGATATATTTTCAAAATTCGTTTGGTTGTTTCCAATAAGGAAAGTAACGTCAAATGCTTTAGAAGAAATTTTAGAAAACCAAATATTTTTAAAGTATGGAGTACCTGCAACCATTATTTTAGATAACGCACAATATTTTCGGTCCAAATCATTCGATAAATTTTTCGAGAAATTTTCAATACCGCGCGTCTATACTTGCTATTATTCTCCCCAATACAATACTATAGAAAGGTATAACCAAGTGATTAAGACCAGTCTAGGAATATTATCGGGCGATCGGCAGAGAACCTGGTCCAAATACCTAAATAAAATCCAATTTGCAATGAATAACCACATTAACTTAAGTACAGGATATACACCGAACTTTCTCATGTTTGGAAGAGAACCATATATCAATGGAAAACTTCACGGCATTAACACTTATGTACCTAGCGACGCGAGACACATAGAGATAGCAGATACTAAACAGCGCACCGAAAATATAAGGGAATTAGAGCTGATATATCAAGTTGTGGAGGAGAAGCTATTAGAAAATTTTAAAAAGAATTCAGAAAGATACAATTTGCGTCGTAAAAGAGTAGTTTTTAACAAAGGTGACATAGTGTGGAAACGTAACCACGTTCAATCAAACAAGATAGAATATTTCACCCATAAATTAGCTCCGCGATACGTACAAGCAAGGGTAAGCAATAGGGTAACGGAGAATGCTTATGACCTAGAAACCTTAGAAGGCACTCCGTTAGGAAGATTTCATATCAAGGATTTAATGAAGGTTAGCGGACGGTGTTAAAACTTACAAGTTATTATATATACATAGAGTGCAAAGATAATGTCATTATTATTATAGAGCAGAGATACGCAACCTTTTGTTAAAATATATTTTAAAATGCCTAATTTTATTCAGCGCTACTAATAGTGACTGACGATTAATAATTTATTATGATGTTCTTTTAAGGGACATAACCATAAGTAGTTTGCTTGTATTATATGAATAGTCAATGAATTATATTATAGTAAACATACCATTTAATTACTACCTATCAGTACCTTGTAACAATATTCATTCCATCCTGACCCGCATCCTATTCATAATCCTCAACCACCAATCCTACTCACATTCCTCAACTACCAACTCCATTATTCCACAAACCTTACTTACACTGTACTGAAACGTTTTAACTTTTTGAGTCGTCATAAAAAATTTGCTTTTAAGCAAGGCGTTGACATTTCATAGGACAAGAAGATAATTAGTTTAAAGTAGTTACACATAATTAAATATATATGTATGTATATAAATATATATATATATATATATACATACATATACTATATGACAGAGGGAGTTGGCAACATCCGCTAATCAAAATATCATTAGAGAAGGGAAATTTAAAAACATTATAATATAAATAATAGTGGACAACATGTCTCACTACATAATAAATATATAAATAAATAAATTAAAGATAGACATCACGAAGTCTAAGTCAACGAAACCGGAGGTTAACGACAATAATAGTTAAACCTAAAGGGTATTTTAATAATATAATAATAATAAATAACCATATACGGAATAACGTTGATTATATACCGTAAAATAATGAGGATGAAAATATGTTCTGTGGTAAAATTTTATAATAATGAAGTCTTGTGTGGTATAAACCCGCGACAAGAGATAAATATATTTTTTTTGTTATCAAGATATTTAGAGTAGTTAAAAATGGAAATATAATAGTGACAAATATTATGATAAAAATATAATAACGTGTGCCATATAGTGCATGTCCGGTTATCAATGTATATGGAGGATAACAAATATATGTTTAATAAGTATTAGGGAGCTAAACCTTATACCATAATATAGATACGTATGTCATATAACATACGTACGGTTATCGATTTGTAGGGAGGATAACGATATATAAAGATAACAACGATGTGGCAGTAAATGATCTTGGGTTGATAATGATGATTTTTCGGTGGGTCTGAAGACTGACATGTCGGCGAACAAGCCATAGGACTGCAGGGCTAGGACGGATGTTTTTTTGTTAGGAGTTTATAATAGGAGTGATTCATGACGCTCCGGAATGCCTGGTGACGGTTTAAATAGGTTCGTCCAATAATCCGAAGCGCAGGGTTCCAAAATAATGCAACGAGTTGAGTGCGTTGGCATTTTCCCCAGGGCTGCTAGATAGGGAGATATTATTAGATTATAGGCTGATATGGGTCCTTTCACGAACTCGTGTAGATTGGGACGGGGGTTTTTGAAGATAGGAGATATAATAATTATTATCTATAATATTTAGTTGAGAAGTTGAAATAAATATATAGAAGTTTCTAAATTAGTTTAAATATTGGAGGAGATATACAGTAACGTTCCAAAAGAATGAGGCGAAGTATGAAGACGCAATTTTAACTTTAAAAATATCTAACATGAGATGGAGACGATGACGGGTTGTAATTTTGGTATGAAGAGATGTATGAAGAAGACACATGAAAGGGAATGGATGAAAGATAGTGTCTTAAAAGGATAAGAGAACATCCCGGATTCTGACTTATTACATGAGAAGTAGCTTCAACATAAAAAAAAACTGATATCAGTAAATGCACAGCAATAGTCCAGTTTAGTATACATACGTTAGGTTACCCATAATTTAGCTATACAGACGGTGTAAGTTCGGCGTGAAAATTCATACCAGTTATAATATTTTTTTAAATATGATATATCCCATGCTTAGGTACGAACTTTGGTTTGTACGTCAAGGTCGAGTACTCAGGTCAGTGGCCTAGGGCGAATATTTAATTATAGTACCCAAGAGACTCGCCATGGCATTCGCATATTCAACATAGTTAGTGAGTTAGACAGAATAAAGTTTCAGGTGACGCCCGTGTAAGGATTTAAAAATTCATCGGTTAGCGCACGCGTGATTCGGAGAAAGAAATGAAATTAATTTAGACTTTTCAACGGAAGGAAGTAGTATTTATATATAACTATATTATTGATAATATAGCGAGAGAGATGAAACAAGTAGGCGGAGATGTGATCGAGGACTCGGAAGTAATTCTGTTGAGCAGGTGCACATTGAAGTGAAAGAGAGAGATTGAAAGTTGGATTATTATCATACGTATATCAATATTATTAATATATGATACTGGGAATTTATTATTTTTTTAAGAGAATAAAGCAGTTGTTGCTCTAAAAACAGTCTGCGATCGGCTTAATCAATTTAGAATGTTATTGAATACAAGTAGATTAATTAAACCACAGAACATAACATAACGAACTCAAAAATAATATAATATGATGAACTCAAAGTATAATACGATGCGTTGAATTTAAAGTATAACATAATATGATGAAAGCTGGAGATAAATATAGGATATAACCTGAATGAGGAGATGTAATAAAATAAAAAAGAATGAATACATAATCTAAATAAATATAATGAGGATAATATAAGGGGGATTTATAAATATGATGACACATCAATAGACATAATATCAAATGAAATAATATAGTACAAAATGGGAGATAAGAAATAATAAGAGAGCGACATGAAGCGATAAAAAATAATTTTTATAACCAAGAGCTAAAGTAAGAACTGGTTGACTACACGTATGATGAAGTCACGTGGTTCCTCGAGGGCGAGCAACGATCTGGGGAGGGGGTATTGTAATGATATAAAATCGAACGCCTCCTGTCAAATAAAATACTTAATATCTAAACCAAACCAAAGCCATGTAAGCACACCTATTGCCATCTATACGCAGCAATGGGAAGGCAAGGTGAATGGTCTTCAAAACGTAAAAGTAGTAATTAGTCGATTCATTCATGATCCCAAAATTTAAATCAATTTCAAAACGTGTAGCGACATCTAGCGGCATACGCGAGAAATGTTACCAGTCGATAAGTAGATAAACTGTAAAATAAATTTTACCGACGTTGACAGGGAATACAAAAATATATTGAAATAAGATTAAAACTCAATAAAACAATGAAACGTTTATATATTCGTTAAAAATGAAGCGTAATAGCAATAAACCACTAAATAAAATAAAACTAAATAGGCTTTAGAGAAAAATAAAGGAAAAATCGATGATTAAAGAAACGCCGAAATCACATACAAAAATGGGTCTTCAAAAGATGCATGATAGAAACACAGGATATTTAGAAAGATTTCAGCGACGACACGCACTATAGACGTAGTATAGAATAAGCACTATCCTCTGAAACGAAAGTAGAATCTGAAAACAGAATAAATAGTTAGCAATAGATTTAAATATCGCCGGGAACGAATTCGCAGCCGACCTCGAAGTGACAGTTCAATGTATGATTAAATTGTCGTACTTTTAACAAGAAAAATCGCCGCTATAGACGATAATGCTAATTACAGCCGATATAGATAGAACACACAGTAGATAGACTTACTAGAATAAAGCCAATGAAATAAGCTATTTTATGAGGCAGAGCATATATTCTGTACGATAGTTTACAGGGAGAATCTAATGTTTGAAACTGAATAAATGACGATTTGACGGAAAAATAAATCGGAATTAACCACGGCAAGAAAGTGTTGCCATGTTTTGACATCAAATAGAGTCGGAATATCGTACAAATTTTTATCACTAGAGGCGCTGTAGTTCAGAAATAAAGGAAATTTTAAGGTGGACCACTAACAAAAAACAGACGAGCGTCTCAAGGAGCGTCATATGCATATTTGGCGGGAAAATTTGGAGGGAAAGCCATATCTAAAAAAACCGACGATAATACAAATATTAGAGTATACAGAACGAAGAAGCCAGTTAAAAAGGTCATAGGTGACATATTTTTAAAGGAAACGGATGAGTAATTTCGATGTAAAGAATTGTTTTCAAAATGGGTCACTGAAAAACCTACTAACGCCGAATAACTTTTTATAAAAACCATATAGGATTATAGTAGAAAAAAAATGAATAATAATAGCCGTAATAGTTAATGAAATAGACATACTTTTTGGAAAAATATACACGTACCTTTAGAAGCACATAGCGCCGCGAGGAGGCAACATAAAATTAATATATATACAGAAATTAGATACTGGGGATACAGATTATAAGGGAAAAATAAGGAAATCAGCTCAAATGAGTGAATTAAAGAAATAAGAGTGCAAAAATAGCTCGATGTGCACGAAATGGTACGGAACCCCAATGCGGAAAAACGATAGTTGGTAACCAGACAGAAAAAGCATGATGGCCGCGTTATTTTGCATAGGAAGGGGGTGAAAAGCACATCTAAAAATGGAGAAATTGCCGTATTTTGAAGGGTATAAAAAGGCGGTGGGCAATGCCAAAATCAATTCAGTTTACCAGGAGATCCACCGCGTAATAACCTCGTCACCCAAACGTCGAAAAAGTGCCGGAAAATGTAAAAGTTCAAGTTAAAACGAGGGAATGTGGGCAGAAATGCTGTCCACATTCCCATAAAAATCATGTAGAATCTAAGTGAAGTTTTTTAAAACGTATTTATTTTATTAGAAGCGGTACATCAAATATTTGGCGGGAAAGCCAACAAAATTAAACAGTGCTAAAAATTCGACGAGAAATCGACGTAAAAACAGTAAAAAAACCCTCTATAAGAGACGCCACGTACATCAATTATTTGGCGGGAAAGCAAAAATATTAAACAGTGCTAAAAATTCGCCGAGAGATCGACGTAATAACAGTAAAAACCCTTTATAAGCGACGCCACGTACATCAATTATTTGGCGGGAAAGCAACAATATTAACCAGTGCTAAGATTCGACGAAAGATCGACTTAATAACAGTAAAAAACACATTTATATAGACGCCACGTACATCAAATTTTGGCGGGAAAACATAAGCATGCAGAATCAAATAGTAGCAAGATAGAAGAAAAATTAAAGATATTCTTTTTATATAAACATTCACGAGGAGATCATATAAATGAACCAAGACAGACATTCGCAATAGATTTCGAATCACAAAGACAACTTCAAATCAATTACATCTTTCAACAGAACGGGGTCGAAAACAATCGTACGAGACGGCCGACATCCCTACGATGCAGCTATCAAAATTTAAAAAACAGTTTGTTGTTGTTATGTGTTAGTTATTAAGAAGTGTATAAAGGTGTTAAATTAGTGTAAGGTATGTGATATTGGATTGGATGGCTGCTTAATACAAGTAAGATTGTTCAAATTATTATAATTGCAGTATATCCGTGCGTTATAACTGCCGAAGCTGGCCATACTATAAAACTTGTTATTGTTGATAGTTTTTTTTAATATTTTAAGCAAATATGTATGTTGTTATGATTATCAATAACAAATGCGTCTTAGACTGTTTCGCGCTATAATTGAAATAGAAAGCCAATACCATCTGCTTTTCGTACTGCCGCTACTACATTGTTAGCGTGAACCTTTTTTTATAAGGCCAGTACTTGATTGGGACTGCAGGCCGTCAATAAACGACGAAGCCTCATTGATTGAGATACTTGAAACTGCCTGGTTTCACATGAGACAAAGTCCGTGAACCAGCGTAGCGATAAACTAAGAAAAAATGTATATATGTATGTCGTAATTCACTCTACATACCAATTAATTTAGGATATGATAAGTTGTTTTTTTGTGCTATATTGCGTATTGTCATATTATCCTGTTATTGTTATTTAATGCAAAGCTACAAAGAGAGCCATAATATATGTAAATGAACTGTATAAACTAAAAATTTTATTTTACAATATATCGAATATTTTGCCGGAAAAAGTGTTCATATTTTTTAATCAAAAGAATACCATACCTGAGAATACAAATAGACTGAGCTAAATCATAAGTAGAAATTGATTCGATAGATCAGATGCAGCACTAACGGATGAACGAACGCAGTAAAGGGATACGCGAGATTGGCGCCTTAGTATAAATTTATCTCGTAATCCAATAGATGTATAAAAAAAAATAACTCCTGAGTTCACGACGCACTGACAGAAGACTGTAGCATCCGTCAGTGTGATAAATAGTGCAGCGACAAATCAAACGAAGTCCGATATTCAGTAATGATCACTAGCGTACTTCTAAGTACATTAAAAAAAAATAAAAAATCCCAGCTGATAGGAGCAATCGTCGATCGATATTGAGAAAGTGACTTAAGACTATTAGCATACATTGATCTGGAAGTATCTAACTATAGAACACCTTTGATAATCCACCATATAAGAATTGTGTCATAGAACACCAAAAATCAATATTATTCTTCGGCATAAGATCTTAAAAGTGTATGTTACAAGCCGATCCTAATTTATAAACCTCAAATTGATTCAAACTATCTAAAACCAAGTGCATAAGGGTCTAACAAATTGGTCTAGACACATAGAATACTCCTTATTATTCTTCTTCTTCTTTTGGAGAATACATTTTAGTCAGGACAGGAGAATTTCATATATGAGGGAGATCGTACAAGAGAAAACAGGGCTATTCACTTGAAATCTCTATTCTCTGCATACTTTGAATATCTTTATACATACATTAGCATCATCCTCTTTCTTTAGTCACTCCTCCGTTCAATCTTCTTCATCAAGCGCTTATCGCTGATGATACGTCGCGCATGTTTAAGTAACAAATATTGCTAAATATTATTATTATTAAATAATATTAATTAATGTTAGTGTTAATAATATTAATAAATATATTAATATTAATATTAATAATATTAACAAATAAAAATAAAAAATTATTTTGCTACAATGGACGATAAATCGAGCGGTAGCTCCATCACAGTTTGAACAGCACAAACTATTGGAAACAGCACAAACTATTGGAAAAACCCAAATTGTGGAAATTCCAAATTAATGCTGTGATGAAGTCGCGAGCTCTGACGGACGTCATGGAAGGAAAAGTTCCTGATGCAATTGAGGCCATGACAGTGAAAGAGCAATACGAGCAAAACGATAGCAAAGCAATGGCTATCCTGATTTCATCAGTGGATTCCGAGCAGGCAAATCACATTCTGATGTGCAAAACAGCGAAAGAAATTGCAGATAAATTGGCCAGTTTGTACGATAAACGGAGCGAAGTGCGCATCATGTGCTTCTATGAGGAGTATTTTTCATTAAAAATGGTTGAGGATGAACCGGTCGCTGCATATGTATCAAGAGTGAACAGAATGGCACATGAAATTGAAGACCAAGGCGAAAAATTGTCCGATAACATCAAAATGGTGCGCATCATCAGTGGCTTGACGCCTAAGTTTCGTAATTTCAAGACCGTTTGGTACAATATCAAAGAGGGCCGAACCCCAGAGAGTTTGCACAGTCGCTTGCAGCTGGAAGAAGACCAAATAAGCAAAACCGATGATGTGCAATTGGATGCTGCATTCAGTGCGAAGTTCAAGTCGAAGAAACAGCAAGCCAGCAAGAAGAGG
Organism: Micropterix aruncella; assembly: GCA_944548615.1. Classification (NCBI taxonomy): domain Eukaryota; kingdom Metazoa; phylum Arthropoda; class Insecta; order Lepidoptera; family Micropterigidae; genus Micropterix; species Micropterix aruncella. The sequence continues at coordinate 8,602,431 of OX155954.1, forward strand.
CCATCGTCAATCGAGGAGTTTAAGAAAAAAACGAAGCGCAACAAATGTCATGAATTCGGGCATTGGAAGAAAGAATGTCCGAAGCGTGCTAAAAATCGTCCGATGGCAAGAAGGGCGGCAGCGATGTTGCATTTTGTGCGAAACTCAACGGTGGAACAGCGATAGATTACAGCGATATTTGGATTGCAGATTCAGGTGCCACTGAACATATGTCTTCACGCATCGAGTGGTTTGTCAATTATAGAAAGTGCGACGCAGAGCGTTTTGTCGAAATCGCAAACAACCATCGTATACCGATTCGTGGCACGGGCACAATTTTAATCGAAGCCAAGGTCAACGGTGTGTGGCTGCAACGACATTTGAACAATGTGCAGTACGTTCCTGAGCTGAAGCAAAATTTATTTTCAACTGCATCCGCTACATCGAAGGGTTTCCAAATGGTCATCACCCGCGATAACTGCAAATTGATGGATGCTGATGGTGTTGTGTATGCTGTTGGTGTAAAAGATGACAGCAAACAATTGAGAATGATATTTCGGCAGCGACTGAATGAGCATGCGAATTCTGCGACCTTCACGCTTGAGCAACTGCATCATCGATTTGGGCACCTGAACGAGGAAGCAATTAAACGCATGTGCAAGAAAAATTTGATTGAAGGAATCAAATTGGCGAGTGAAGCAATTTTTTCTGTGAGGATTGTCATATCGGAAAAATGCAACGTGCTTCGCACAAACCAGCACAAGAGAGGGTAGCAGTTTGCGGCGAATATTTGCATGCTGACCTGTGTGGACCAATGGAACAATTGGGCATTGAAGGTGTTCGATTTTTCCTCCTGATCAAAGACGAAGCATCGGGATTCAAGTATGTATTCAATTTGGCTAGCAAATCTGAGGTGTGTGATAAACTCAATGCGATAGTGTCGCTAGTTCGCAGTACGACGGGCAATTCGGTGAAGCACATTCGTTTCGACAATGGCACTGAATTTGTCAACAATGAATGTATGCGGATGCTATCGAAAGCCGGAATAACAGTGGAGCGAACTGCACCGTACACACCCGAGCAAAACGGACGCGTGGAGCGTGAGAATCGAACAGTGGTGGAGTGCGCTCGCACAATGTTGCTCTCCAGTAGTTTGCACAAGCGTCTGTGGCCAGAAGCAGTACGTACAGCCGTATATATCTTCAAACAAAAAGTGCCCAGATTCAACACCATACGAGAAATGGTTTGGTGTGAAGCCAGAGTTGGGTCACGTGAGAATTTTTGGAAGCGAGTGCTTCGTGCAGATTCCGAAGCAGACTGGACGCAAGAAATGGGACGCCAAGGCCAAGAAGGTGTTCCTCGTTGGATACGAGTCCACATCAAAGAATTTCCGTTGTTTTGATCCGGAAACACAGAAGATCATCGTTAGCTGCAATGTAAAAATAAACGAGAAGAATGTTCATTTGGATCACATCATCGAAGACGAAGAAATTGTCGAGCAGCCACCGATAATCGTGGCTTCGACTCCACAGCGTGCAGTATTGAATAACAGCAGACACAACTATTCCTCCATGTCGAATGATGAGTTTTTCGATACAAATGATGTCACACTGACTGAAGGAAATGAAAACGATGACAATGTCGATGAAGGCAGTAACAAAAACGTGCGCAGAAATGAACGTTATGGTTTGCGCGAGAGGGTGAATCCGCCAGATCGTCTGATTGAGAGCGGATATTCGGCCGTGGTGTTGGAACCAAAATCATACGAAGACGCATACATAAAGAAGGTCGTAGGGAAATTCAACATGCAACACTCGAAGAGTATTTCTACTCCAGCAGACAGCAACGTCATATTGACCAAATCATGTGAAGAGGACAGCGTCGTCTTCCCATATCGTCAAGCGATCAGATCGCTGATGTTTGCTGCAATCGTGACAAGACCAGACATTTCATATGCAGTGGGAGAAGTTAGCCGTTATATGGATGATCCAAAACCACCGCATGTTTCGGCTGTCAAGCGTATTCTTCGATATTTGAATAAAAAGACCGAACGAGGAATTGAATATTCTGGATTGTCGACAGCGTTGAGAGGGTATTCCGATGCTGATTTTGCACGCGATGTTGATAAGCGAAAGTCAACCACCGGCTATGCATTTGTTGTAGGCGAGGGCATCGTCACATGGAAAAGTCATCGACAGAAGACAGTAGCACTACTGAAGCTGAATTCATGGCAGCGTGCGAAGGCACAAAGGAAGCAGTGTGGCTGCAACAGCTGCCGTGTGATGTGGGTTGCATTCAAGAGAATCCACCGACACTCTACATCGACAACTAAAGCGCAATTCGGCCTATCAAGAATTCTGAGTTTCATCAGCGAACCAAACACATCGATGTCCGCTTATTTTTCATCCAGGAACTGTATGAATCAAAAGCGATTCTGATTGACTACGTGTGTAGTGAAGAGCAACTGGCAGATATATTCACCAAGCCATTGCCAATTCAAAAATTCAAAATGAACATTGTGCTATTGGGAATGAAAGACTTCAAATAATTAGTGGGAGTATTGGATTTGAATTAGTTTTTCGTTTTCATGTTGTTTTTGTTCTAAATTCGAATCCATTAGTAAGATCTGTCAAACAGCCATTGTGTAAGAGTGTGTTTCTTTTCTGCTATAATTAAAGGTGTTGTGATAAACAACGTTTCATTGTTTCTTTTTGCTCGAACACTGATAATCTCTAAAAGTGCTTCGCCGCTTATTTAAGGAAATCGATTGCAAACGCGCGGCGCCGCAAAATTAAATGTTTGTTTACACTTAATGATTTCGGCCAAAATAACTTAATGATTTCGGCCCAACAAGGCATCTGTGTACCAAATTTGAAGTCTCTAAGTCCAATATTTCGAGGATGATGACTAGTGCAGTGCGTCCTCTGGTTTTCAACTCTTACCATGAGGAAATAATCCCTCATACCAAATTTCAGCTCAATCAGATTAAGCGTTTGGGCGCTATCGTGGAGGAATACACAAACACGGACACACATATATACCTCAATCTGGAAATGGCCTTAATCTAAAATATATAATGCAGTCACTTAAGCAAAAAACCAAGATGTCAAACTCGGAATGAGAGATAATAAGGTGGAAACTCGTATACACCTTCATTTTGGCATTCTAAACATTGTCTCAAAAGTCTTATAAAATCTCGTGTCTGCGTATTAAGTTATTCAAAGTCAAAGGTCACAAAAAACTTCAAAGGTCAAAGGTCACAAAGGTTTTTTTCTATTATCTATGTTTCTACAACTCCAATGATGTTAACATCAATAAAAAAAATCCTAGAGCATAACATTTGCGCTAAACTTTGTTTCAAACATTTTTTTTATGCGATCAACCGTTTTCGAGATGGAGCGCGGAGAGCGCGCAGCGCTCAGCCATTCATGGTGTTATTCACCGAGATTCACAGTTGACCTTGCATTACGGTATGTATGGCTGAGCGCTGCGCGCTCTCCGCAATCTCAAAAACTGTTGAGCGCATGTAAAAATGTTTGCGAAAGTCATGAGACGGATTTTGGAGAAATGAAGAATGTTTTGAGAAATGAATATTCGGAAAATGAATAGAAAGACATTATAACTTTTTTTGATAGTCCATATTTTTTGAGAAATCACCTATCCTCAAAAAAAACTATATTTTGGCCGATCGATTAACCCCTCCTCTCGCGAAGTAAAAACTCCTTGAGAAAAACGATCATAACTTATAAACCACTAAACGGATTAAAAAAAGATAAAGAGAAATTTGACATATAAAACATTATAACCTTATCTCGTAAAACAATTAAGATAATAATGAATAAATATTACAAAATTGGCAAACTGAAAAAACTCGCCTATAAAATCATTTCGATTTTTTTGTCACAAAATACGTAAAATATGCAAAAATCGTAAATACAGTTATGTTCTTTATTAAATGCTTTACCAAAACGATATATTTTTTTACTTAATTGTATACAAAAATATTTATTTATTCAGCCAAGAAAAATTTTATGTATTCTCGTAAAAAAAAAAATTTTAATTTTTAATTTGTGACTACTTATGGTAATTTTTTTATATGAAATTCTTTCAAAATAACTTTATTACTACATCACACTTCTTAGAAATCACTCCAGAACTTTGAGCTTTGTCTGCTATTATAGAAAAATCTAAAGTTTTGAGAGTTTGCGTCCGAACTTAATAATAAACTTTGAATGCTCATAATATAAAATTCGTTAGATTTTTTCAATTATATTGTCTTATCATAGACTTATTATATGTCTAATAACTAATTACTATACTCCAAAGAGTCACATTTCATCGAAAAACTATGGAAAATCGCACTTTATTCTCTCATAGTAATTATCAAAACAAGTTTCTTTGCGCGATTCATATTACAAAACAAGATATAATGTTCAAAATACGCCTAATTATGTGATAACTTAGGATGTAAATGAAGCAATACTTATTTTGTTAGTAAATTAAAGCGACATTACGTCATATTTCGCAATATATCGGGATCTTTCATAAACATTACAAAAACAATAGTAACAAATTGTTATAAGGCGTTATTTGGGGGGAGGGGGGGGGGGGGGGGGGGGGTTTAGAAGGTAAAAAAAGCGTTTTTCACGGTTTTAACGTATAGCTGAAATCTATTCACGATTTTTTAACCTCTGGAATAGCTGATAGTCTCAGATTGCTATAAATGTTAAAAAAAACTTATTACATTTTTCTAAAGAAAAACTCAAACGCGTTTTCCTCTAAACCTTATTTTTGTAGTTTTGAGTCGTTTTGCGTCGTAATAAAAAAACTACTTAACGGATCGAATTTTAAAAAAAAAAAACAAGATTATTAAATTGTTTGCTATATATGTCTTGTCTTTCTTTCTTCCTTTCAAGATTATTAAATTCTTTTCTAATTTTAAAAAATGTTTCAATATTTTTTTTACTAGTTAAAAATTATTTTTTTGACCGAAAATCGTTTGTATTTCTTTGAATCCTTGAAAAATTATAAAAATGATAACTTGTAGTATTTTTTTTTTAGTTCATCTACAAATTACATGTGTCAACAATAACATGTTAGTTTATTTTTTTTGTTTCAGCCAAAATTAAGCTCGCTATTACCGGTGCAAGCAGATACCGTCATTTCTGCAGCGGTAGAAACATTTGCAATTTAATATCTCAAAAATAGTTTTTTATTATTACAAAAAAAAATATTTTTTTCTTTCAAATCAAATTGATATAAAAGATTCGTGAATAGATTTCAACTTAAAAACATGAAACACATGTTTTTGGGCCTTTTAAACCAGGCTACCCCCTTAAAATTGGCATAGTGGTTAGGTCACCGCGCGTTGGCATAGTGGTTATGTCGCGTGATCTTACATTGTAAGGTCCCGGGTTCGATTCCCGGCTAGGTCCCCATTATCCTTTGGGATCAAATTAACGAAATTGCATTTTCAATTCTGTCGATCGAATGCAATAGCAAGACACACACTTACATACATCTTACACGCACACATACATAAAACACGTCATAGTAGGGTTGATTGTAAGAGATTGTATAATAATAGAATAAACCCGCCCATTGTGACATTTTCACAATAAAGAGTATAAAACAAACAAACAAAATTTACTTTATCTCATCCGAAAGTCTCTAAAAAAGGGACCTGTGCTGACCGTACACGTACGGTCGTAGATGTACGGTCAAACTATTAATCGTTTTAATATTTCGAACTATAAATCGTTTTATTTACATGCTTAGGTACCCATCAAAATTTAACCTATGAAATGTTCAAAGTGTTCGCCTTTATTAACAAAACATAAATTTGCTTTTTTTAGCACGCTCTGCGTCACATTTTGAATTTCAGAATTGATGAGCCATTAAAATGTAATAGCATGTTGTTATTATTTTACGTTCTGTTATCTCCTCTTAAAGACTTTATCCTTTAGTAGACCTATCTAATACGAAATTGTGTTGATTACCAAAAAAACTTTTTTGAGGAAAGGAGATTTCTCCAAATAATATGGCGTTTTTCCAAAAAATGTAATTATATGCCGTTTTTGGTTTCCTCAAAATCTGTCTCGTGAATACTATCAGCATTTTTCTCTTTCTGCGATAGTTTCGGGTTTCCTCATACTGCCCTGTTTTAAAAACTCAACCTGTATATTATTTATGTAATCTATACTAAAGCTGAAGTGTAGATTACCTGAAAAAAATGTGGAAAATCTTCAAACACTTTACGAACCTTGGGTTCACAATTCTTTACATTTTCCGTAAATTCGGTTGATTACGTAATCTTGCGGGGAGAAAGGGGGGTTCCTGTTGACATGGGAGAGAGATGGGGTCGAAAATCCCAAAAACGTGATTACGTAATATGTGGACGGCCCCTTATGTATGCGTATGTAATTTTCATCACTTTTTATTATTAGAGCAACCTGGCGATTGCGATAGGCAATGAAGAGTCTCTATTCGCAATTCCTACAACTTTGCAGCTGTTAGCTGAAAGTGTGGTCGTGCAGAAGCTTTATCGAAGAGCGATTGAACAGTCTTGGTTTCTTTTACCTCGAGTTTCCTCATATTTTTCAGTTCCCAACAGTGCCTACAGATTTGCATTATCTGTTGTGCCAGATCGCAAGAAAATGTAATGTTTGTTTGTTTGTTTATACTCTTTATTGTTAAAGTGTCACAATGGGCGGGTTTATTGTCATATGACAATTTTTATTTATATAAGTAATGCAAATATTATAAATAACAATAAACAATTTCAGCGTAAGAATTATGCATAAAAATACTTACAAAATTGAATCAAAAGCAGAAAGAAGAATACATCGCATAGTCTACTGGCAACTTGACCTAACTAGGCCGGGACCTGTTCTAAGGTAAACATGGGATACTTATGTCTTAGAGACTATTTGGTTTTTCGTTCTTTGTTCTTTAACTGTATATGATAGGTTTATATGATGGAGTAATTTTTTCCTATTTTTCTTAACTTTTCAAATTTTTCAAATTTTTATTTTTTGTACTGCACATTATTACTTAAAATCTATTAACACCCATTCCTGCCTTTTCCTTTCCTTTTCCCCTCCCAACCCCCACAGAATGAACTGTGCGTATTGGAGACTTAACTAACTAAAACTATTGTTGAAAGCATGTCATCGGCCAGAAATATTGTATTTAATGTAATTGTAATATTTTTTTGTAGCGCCGTATTTTTTTCCCTGTTAAATAAATAAATAAATAAATAAACATTTATTTTTGAATGTGCTTGCAACAATACCGTGTTTATAAAAATGGCATATATTCCATGTAGGTATGCACAAAATAATAGAATTGCAAACCATATTAAAAATGACTAAATACTTAAACTAAATAATTAAAACAAGTTAGAAGTGTAAAATTAAAATGTCAGCAAATAAATTCCAATTCAGAAAAAAACAAAACAATTTAAAATAGTAAAAATTAGAATAACAGTTTAAACAAAATAGTCCTGCATTTTACTTATAACTAAGATAAGATAATGTTAAAACTAAAACAAATTATGTATTAATCTACGTTATAAAATATATAAATAATAATAACAATAATAAATAAAATAATAATAATAATAATTAAACATAATATAATATAAGATTCAAAATATTCAAAATGTCCGGGTTAGAATATAATGTCCAATATTTTAAAAATTCCTTGTCTTCCCTCTTTTACAAGCCAGTTTCTAAGCAGCCTTTTAAAGTAGGTCTTATTTTGTGCTGATTTTATGTCGCCAGGAAGAGCATTGAGAAACCAAAGTAGTATACCTAATGGGTACTATCATATTAATATCTTCGGAAAACCTCGTTGATAGGGTATTTTGTGAAAAAATATTTATCTGATTGAACTTAATATATGATAGTGATGTTTTTAAATATAGTTGCCTAGTATCCAACACTATTCATTGAAAAGATTTTCCGAAGGATAACGATACGGCTTTCGCATGATAATCTTTAAAATTGACTTTTGTGCAATATCTAAGGGGTAAAGAATGGTTTTAGAACAACCGCCCCATCCTATCATCCTGTAGCTCAATATACTCTCACACAAAGCATAATAAACGTTTTTAGTGTTCTCTTACAACCAACCCTACTATGACGTGTTATATGTATGTGTGCGTGTAACATATCTGTAAGTGTGTGTCTTGTTACTGCATTCGATCGACAGAATTGAAAATGCAATTCCGTTAATTTGATCCCAACGGAAAATGGTAACCCAGCCGGGAATCGAACCCGGCACCTTACAATCAGGCGACCTAGCCAGTATGCCACCGGGCCGTGTAATGGTTATTATAACACCGGCACTTGACGTCGTAATCGAAAATGGCCTGGTAATTTTTCGTGATTGCATACGTGAAATTATCTGAGCTTTAACAAACAATAGAAAGATAATTGAATAACTGATTTTGAAAACAGGATAATATGACTTTAAATAACCGAAATTATCTATTTCAAGGTGACTAGTGTGAAAAACGGTAATTACCCAATACAAAATATGTATCCAAGTGTCCAAGACGTGTCACTCACTGTGTCCAAGACAAATCCCAAAATTCTGAAGTCATTCCAGAGTTACAGTCATTGAAGTCACTCACAGTTTTCCTTAGAATCTGATTCCTATCTCTCTTGCCGTTTGAAATGTCAAAGCTCAAACCTTCATTCCATTCCGTACTTTAATTAAATGGTCTATCTGAGAATCTATATAAAGTTCATTCCGGTATTCGCCGTCTTTAAATTTGTGTTTATCTTTGAGCCATTCTCGGACCGATACAGCTGAATTGAATGTTTCAAATCGGATGCTGTCAAAAGCGATAAATCAAATTACACCAATCAAGAGGGAAATTGAATTATCGGTTCCTAGCGGTAAGGCGCTGTAAAGTTTTATATTCATTTACAATTTATAAAGTCAGCAACACAAATCGGTAGAGTGTTGTTTTTTGATATATGATGAGTATACACGATTTTCTGCCAGGATTAACCAGAGCAGAGGGTCATTCCTTCACTAGTTCGTCAACAATCTATCACGATTCAATTCCACAATTAATAACACTTTATTGTCAGTTATTTATTATAATATCTTTACACTTATTAAGTAGACTGAATAGTAGCTTGAATTTTGTAGCACCCGGCGTTTCGGCGACTTTGCAGCCGCCGTAGTCTAGGGTCTACACTAGACTCTTCTCTTCTCTCATGTTGTTAAAAAAAACACGCTTTTGTAAGTACTAAATAGAGTTGTCAACTACAGCGGGCGAGCCCGTCACCTTAGGAAGTTTTAACGATTAGTCGTTCTGTCTCCCTGAAGTGAGCGCAGAAGATTTGGACAAAAACAGTCCACCATCAAGCTCCGACACAAGCCCGTAAGAGGCCAACGCCTTCACCGCGAGATAGCCAGGAATGCTACGCCCTTACTTCCAATTGCGCCATATTACTCCAGTCTCTTGATTGGTGACGAGTTCGAGGTCGCTTGCGCGGTCCTCTCCCTTACGAAGCGGTGAAACGGTGTATACCGAATCTATCGCGAACCACAGCATCCTTTGCCCGGCTGTTCACCCAGGATCGGGTAGCCGATGGTCGTTTCAAGAGCAGTCGCCGTAAGGTCCGCAACCACCCCCGCTCTATAGGAAACAGTACTGCTTCCAGACTTCCCCGACTGTTAGTCAGAGTGCGCAATCGATTGGCAATGCCGCTCGGAGCGCAGACCGTCCAGGAGCGCCAGAAGATTGATTCCTAGGGGAAACTAACCATAAGGCCAGAGTTCTACCCAGGCTCGCACTTCATGCGTGGAGGCCATCGGATGGGTTGACCCGTGAGTGTGACCAACCCTGAACCATTGTAAGCAAAAATAAATCTAAAACAAGAAATAATTAACCACTCTGCATATCAGTGTTTATCCCGTAAGAAACTTAGTGTAAGACATGTTTATAATTAACTGTGTTATTTGGCTTTAAAAGTGTTGGACTGTTCTAACATTTGCTTGGATCATAATTGTTCGTATGTTGGTTTAACTCTGTTTATGTGTGTGCGTGTATTTATATGATGCAATAAGGAATGTTTTGAACTTTATTCCAATATTTATATAACCGAACGTCATACCTGTCAGCTCGCGATAAAGCAATCTCACTTTCTCGACAAAGAAAGTGACAGTGCCGAAATATGCTTTGGTGTACCTCAAGGCAGTGTACTTGGCCCTGTTCTGTTTCTCATGTACGTCAATGATTTGTGCGAATTGCCTCTTGGCGATAACGCAAAAATTGTCTCCTTTGCTGACGACACGGTCATCCTCCTGGAAGCAGAATCATGGGCTGAAGTACTCGTAAAGGCCCAAAAGAGCCTGGATAGTGTAAAAGCATGGTTCGATCGACATGTCCTAACCCTAAATGCCTCAAAAACAAATTTCATTACGTTTGGTTTACGTCCGGTAGTCATCACACCTCCTCCGTCATTAATAATCCACTCTTACCACTGTAATAGGCAACCAACCTGCGCTTGTTACCATATTCAAGAAAAAACCGAAGTTAAGTATCTGGGCGTCTTAATAAACTCAAAACTGAGCTGGGATAATCAAGTAGTACAACTGTCCTCGAGGTCTAGGAAGCTGGTTTTCGTATTCAGAGAATTACGCAACGTCCTTTCCAAGAACTCCCTAAAAATGGTTTACATGGCCCTATGTCAGGGTTTATGGGTGCACGGAATAATAGCGTGGGGAGCATGTGCAAAATCTGTCTTGGATCCTCTAGTGAAAGCCCAAAAGCTTCTGTTGAGGGTAATCAATAGAAGGCCCCCACGATATGATTCCAACATGCTTTTCCAAGAAAGTAAGGTATTAGATATACGCCAGCTGTTTGTGAAACAATCACTCATGTTCTTCCATCGAACCCTTGATAAACGACCACGAAGCCAGCAACACAGAACTACAAGAGCATCTGCAGGCTTGAATTATGCCGTTCCACGAGTTAATTCATCATTTGCCCAAAGACAATTAAATTTTATAGCACCCAAAATATTCAACCGTCTTGATGACGACATAAAAAAAATTGAAAGTACCTTTTTATTCAATAAAAAAATAAAAAAATGGCTTCTTGACGATATAGGTCGTTCAAGGACAGAGAATGATCTTCTGCAAATCATCTTTTAAAAATAAAATACCTGCATAAATGTGTATATATATGTATATGTGAATGCGTATCTATGAATATATTTATATATGTATGTATTTAATTATATGTATCTATATATGTGTACATATATCTATTAATATATTTATATATGTGTGTATTTAAGTTTATGTATCTATATATGTGTATATGTATGTGTACGAGTACATACGTCAGTTATGCTTCTCCACCCAAGTCTGAAAATCGTATGCCCAGATACAGGCTATATTCGGCCTAGTTGGGCATGCGCTGAGCATGGTCATTTGAATGTGGGTCGTCGTTTACTTCGTACCATTACTTAGTATGACCATTTTATGAATTCTGCATGTTATGTTTAAAATAAATAAATAAATAAAATAAATAGTTAGGTAGAATAAGAATGATTTATTTTCAAAAACCCGAGCTGGGTATAGAAATTACATATCTAGTGGTATTTCTACAAATAAAATTACATTTCAAATTACTCATAAAATTATAAAAAAGTCTAGAAAAAAAAAATAATTGAAAAAAAAAACATAGAAATTCAAAAATTCAATAACAAAGACATAAAAACTAGAAAAATAAAAAACAACAGAAATAATGAGAAAACATAGAGAATCAGCAATTCAATAACAAAAATATATAAAAACTAGAAAAATATAAAGCATTCAAAGAGTTCTACATAAACTACATTTAATAAGGATCAAACTATCGATCAACAATCAAGAAATAGAAAAATGTATCGACTCTCTAAAGAACAAAAAATCAACTGGTCTCGATGACATACCTGTTAGTGTAATTAAAATCCATAAACGTGTACTGGCACCCTGTCTAACATATCTTTACAATTTAAGCTTTTCAGAGGGAATATTTCCGGATTGTTATAAAGTAGCCAAGATTACACCGATATATAAAAAAGGGCGATCCCACGAGCGTAGAAAATTATCGACCCGTAGCCCTACTGAGTAATTTCTCAAAAATTTTGGAGAAGGTCATCGAAAAACGACTAAATGGTTTCCTTAAAAAATTTGGGGTCATTTCAGACAGTCAATATGGATTTCGGACAAAAAAAATCTACACAGGATGCCGGTATGCAATGAGCCAATGGCTATGGATTCAACTTGTTTTTCCTACATGTTTTATTGTAATGTATACCATAGCCCTTCTTCTGTAAATCTTGTTGTTTAAAATAAATAAAAAAATGAAATAATATTTTATAACAATGGTTTTTGAAAAAAAAACACTGAGAAGCATTACGATTTGAATAAAAAGCGCCCCACACTTTTATACTTAAATAATATAGTTAATTACAAACATGGCTTACACTGGGATCTTAGTTTAAACAGTGATAACAGAGTGGTTAATTATTTTTTGCTTTTTCTGCAGTACTTACAAAAGCGTATTTTTTAGTTTTTGAATCTTTTTTTTTATAATATTTACCTATAATTTAAGGAAGTATCTACAAATTAAAAGATTTTACGTAGGTGACGTATTGTTTATATGAGAAAAATGCGATCAAAGTTTTAAAAACAAATAAGTTTACTAAAAATCAGTAATCAAATTTGTCAGTGTCGAATATGTTTATGTATTTTAACGACTAGGTATTTTTTAAGGGTGTAGCGCAGTTTTGACACTTTTCATAGTCGGTATTGTCACATACCTTTTTTCTTTTTTTTTAATTTGTTGTGTGGGGCTTTCTAAGGTCTTTATGAGCCTTGTAACACTGCGACCATTGCTGATCTATTGTGTTCGCCACCTACTATAGTTCTGCGCTAAGCCTCGTGTCATTTAAGAACCGCAACAGGCTTTAGGCGCCAGATTGTTTTACCTCCTCGGGTTGGAGGTAATGACCACCCAAGTGGATGTATCTTTTACGCATCAGCGAGCCACACTCGCACATGAGGTGCAGAGGAGTTTCCTCTGCCCCTTGGCAGAACCTGCACATTTTTGTGTCACGGAGCTTGAGGTTGTACATGTATTTGTTGAGGCCACAATGCCCCGTGAGCGCCCTCACCAGTATACGTAGATTGTTCCTATTTAGCGATAAGGCCTCACGGGCCGTCTTAGGGTCGTAGGCCTTAATTAGCGCTTTGGATTGATTTAACCCTGGCGTGTTGTTCCAGTGGTTGACGGATTGTTCTAAACATATTTGTTTGAAAATTAGGTTCAGAGCCGTATAACGTTCCCTTTGCTTCCGTCTTAGCAAGTTCGTCGGCTTTTTAATTTCCCTCGATTCCTGCATGGCCGGGAACCCTAGAATTACCCTGTTCTTTTTGGTCACATACCTTACTCCCTTTGTAAAATGGGGAAATATCCCCTTTTGGAAAATGGGAATATTGTACTCATAAAATTAGACTGGCTGATAAAGGATGCATTCCAGCTACAAGGCTTTTAATTTAATATCAAGGTATCGTATTATTTTCAAAGAGAGGGATATTTCCTTCTTGATTATTTATTTTAAGTGCTCGAAGGAATGAACGACGATGCCAGCTCACGACCCATTATTTCTGTTCGCAAATCCGTCGTCTGCACCGCAGTCCCCGCCACCGTTAATGATGTCGTTCCTTCTCAAAGCGGCCAATCGATTTTAACTCAGTTTCGAGATCCGCCTGTAATTAAAGGAGCGAAGGAGCGGTCTAAGCACATAAACCGTAATAGGAGTAATATTACAGGTATCGTTTTCACTTTCCATTGTAAATTTATTTACGATTATTTTCGGTAAGAGCTAGAATATTTTCAAGAGCAAGGAAAACGAGATTTTGAATTTAAATATGTTTTATTTAGCGAGATCAATGACTCGCTTGCGAGCTGTTTATGTCAATATTTTTCTTAGAGAGAGGCATATTTTAAAGGAAATAATAAAAAATATATCTCTATTACATTTTTATGATTTAGAACTACATGAGCTATATTGGGCCTGATGGCGTTTCTTTGTGATTTAAAATAGGAACTTAGTTCAACCGAACGAGACAGAGCAATACGTTAGAACGGAATATGAAACGGACTATCGTCGATTTTCATGCACCAAACTACCTGTCGAACTCATAGACGCACGAATAAGTTTGAAAACATTTCGTGCGGTGTAAGATTTAGCTGTTTTATCTTCGGTGGGTAGTTTTAATGCTAAGAAGTGACAACCGTTAATTTCACATTCCGCTCTGACGTACTGCTCTGTCTCGTTCACACGAGCTAATTTCCGATATTAATTTAAAAGAAACGCAATCGAGCCCATTGACCACATAGAGATGTGTTGTTAATAAAAAAAGGAACATGTGCTTTTCCTAAAACAAATGAAATGGATGTATATTGTTTTAAAACCAATCCTCAAATAAAATTTAAGTTATGGATGAAGCACGAACTCAGGAAAACGTTTAGATTATTGTATACTCATAGACAATCCTAGTAAACCACCTAAATCAATACTTTTTATTCCCTTGAATAGGCTACATCTTAATTTAACTACTAACATTTAAACAAAAACTAAAAATATTGATTTGACGTTTTTGGTAAAGTAACATGACGTTTTCGTTTCAAGCAACACAAATCCCCAAAGACGTTTTGCTTCAGGAAATATAGTAAATTTGAAGTAATTTTGCTAAACTTAATTTGGCGTATACTTTTGTCATTCTGACACAGAGCCTCAATTGCAGAGCCTCATCAAATGTGGTCGAAAAGTAAAATTTGGACAAAATGTCTGATGTGTTATTTCTGGAAAAACTAACATGAGTTGTGTAAGGAGGTCGACGAGCCTTGTTTAAGGGCTGTGGCTTCTTCCGCTGCCCTTTGGCTGGGCTTCGTGTGAGAGGATTTATTTTCTGGGTGTGGCGTCGCAGGGCAACACGCCCTGCAGGTATCTTGCGAGGCGATAGTATAAGGCTAGCAATCGGGTGAATTTATATACAAATGGTGGAAACAAAAATCTGTACTTGTTTAGCTCTCTTGTTGTCCTAATGCTAATTAGTAGATGCACAAATACTTTGCCCCTCCCATGAACAGCTACCTTATCTAACATTTTAACTTTTTTCTGTTTTATGCACAAAAAATGCAATTTACCTATAACACAATTCGGGAAAGACTCATGAAGCCAAATTACTTTCGTAGCTATTATTTTTATACCTTTATCATGAATTACGTGTAAGTACATGAGCGGCAGGTATTCGTAACAAACCGTTGTCGCTCTTGTCAAGCAGAATCTTATACCATAAGAAGAAACTAGTAGGCAGGGCGTATAGAGAAGTATAGTTCTGTGTAACTATTGTATTTATTTTGTAGTCTTTGGTCCTATTTATTTCAGAATAAGAAGTTATAAATTTTCTCTTTTCCAAACATATGTGGGAAATGTAAGTCTCCAGATATGGATGCCATATCCTAGTATAGAATTGAACTAATGAAAAATAAATGATTTTCATAATATTATGAGTTAATACTGATTTCAAGTGAAAGCAGAGTTTTAGAAAATAACTGATTTTTCCACATACATATTATTGTACAATCGTTATTTATAATTTAAATTTTTAATAGTTTATAATTAATGTTAATTAAAGTAGTGAGGCCTACAAATCGGTACCTATCAGTCAAACCTCTGAATAGAGATCTTAGAAGGGTGTCTCAGCTTTCGCTATTTATGAAAGAGAGAATATTATATAATTGCTGTATTTGTAAAAGTCTCAAAAAAAAAATTTTTTTTTATACGCTGAGAAAAATATCGGATTGAGTCTTAAATTGCCATTTTGTTAGTAAGGTTGTATACAGATTAACGATGTTTCAATCGTAGTTTTTTTAAATTACAAGAATTTTGTTGAAACTCCATTACTCGATTATATGTAGGTATCAACATTATCCGTACGGTTAATACGGAAATAATACTATACCTACTGCAGTTTCAACATGATTTATGTGTCCGAATATAACAGTACGTATACTTTTAGATGCTGTTATTTTAGAAGCGAGATCTGAAGGTAGCAACGTAACGAAATAACATTATGTTTTACCATTACGGCAGGGTTACTACCATAACGCCAACGTCGTTACCCGTCATGTTAATTCATACGTATGGATCCCAGCCCGAGTAATATACGTAATCCTTGTTGAAACATGCGTATTTCCGTGTATTACATCGTTATATCTTTTTCAGTGTAGACACCACATGCACAATTTTATTTCGTTGAATATATTGAATTCAATAATAACAATTAATAATTCAATTATTGTTCATCATCGATCGACTTATAATCTACGTACGTACTTAATTAGCCTTAAAATCAGTAACTCAATAGTTAGAATGGGTGCATTTTCTCAATCCGCAATTTATATATATATATATATAACCAATATGTGGCTCATTTAATTTGATGAAACTTTCGACTGCGATACCAGTGTCACCGTAGCGTCATTCAGTGATACTATATATTAGCTACTCGACTGCGGTGGATGCAGTTTACCTTCAAAGCGGAAACTAAACTTCAGCAGTAATGTTCTTATGCAATTTCATTTTGGTATTGCAAATAAACGTCAGTTTTAATGAGGAACAGCGCGAATCTGAATATAAATGCGCATTATTGTGGCAGAGAATCCTAACTTTAATGGTTAATGAGGAATCTAAATTAACTTTGACAGTCCACCGCCGAGAGAAAAACTTCTAGCTGTGGCAATGATAAGACGGAAAATATCAGACTATGACTCGATTACGTTGGAATGACATTTATACTCAATATAAAATCGAAGACTATCACGGTTGTTTGACGTTATAAATAGTATAGAAAACTAACTTACCGCGTGAAATTTGTAGCAAACGACGTTTCGGTGACGTTGCAGCCGCCGTTGTGGTGCTGCAAATTTCACGCGGTAAATTCGTTTTCTATCCTATTTATAATTTATACTTAATTTTCCGATTAAATAAAACATAATTCTACGCAATACAACGCCGTTGCACTGAATATCAATACATTTTCACGTCGTAACGCCATTAATAGCGTGTGTCTATGCAAGCTCAAATATGAGTTGTCTGCCAGTCGTCAAGAATGATTTTTATTTTTTTTTATTTTATAAAATTATTCAAAACAATACAATTGATTTTTGCGAAGCAGATAAGATTTGTGTGGATTTTATGTATTAATATACGTATTTTCAATTCGATAAAATGAAACTGATAGTTCTCGCTCCGAAAGACGGTACACTATGATTTCATTATCCTCTATAAAATCAGTATTATAAATACAATTGATACGGCTGCATTCAACAGAAAATCGCAAAGGCCCTCCATGCAATCAGCCTTCTATACAATGGAAGTGGCTGCATTCCAATAGTTGTAAATTGACGGCTAGCAGTCAGCTTACCTATATACTCGGGACTCGGCTGTTTTCCAGCGGTAATAAATTGACGACAAGTCAGATTTCTCATAACCAAAAAAACGGTTGTGTCAACACAAGACTTTCCGGGCAAGCAGACAAGCCCCCAAACCCCTCCTTCTTTCAATCCCCCCAACCCACCCAACAACTACCCTCCACACCCCCCCCCCCCCTCTCCCATAGTGATTGTGTCAAGTGATAATGATCGCACACGTAGTATATTTGTAGTATTTCCCTGGTACATGTATTAAAATGGTTATTTTCCAATATGATGTAGTGTTTTCTTGAATACGGTAGAATCCAAAAATTATTTGTGACGCTTGTATAAGAGATATTACAATCAAAAGTTTACAATGTGGTTTCGACCCAATGACGCATCTGTGTGTCGAATTTTAATTCTCCAAGTCCAATACTTCGAGATTAAAGTATGACTAGGCCCTGCTGGATCAATTTTAACCACAATCTTTTCAAGTCTTGCCATGAACAATCCCTGAATTCCAAATTTCAGCTCAATCGGATGAATTGTTTGGTCGCTATCATGGAGTAATACAGACAGACACACACACACACATACATAGAGATAGTGAGAGACACAAAGACACACAGCCAGACTTCAGTCTGGAAATCATCTTAACCGTCTCGGGGAGGGAAGGGGGGGGGGGGGGGGGGGGAGGGAGAGATATGTTGATATTTATGTCTTCATATAAAAAAAAAAATGCGCGTTCACAATACCTTCCCTAACCGTTGGTTGGAAGGGAAAGTAGAACAATAATATTCCAACAAAACACAAATAAAAATGACATCGCTACGACTACTACTTATGGGTGTAATTTTGTCGCGAGTTAATAGATAACACGGCCGTCGTAATGTCGTAATTAAGTAGTCATTGTAGTATCGTCTCCTTAACCCTTGGAGTAAATGGGTATTTTCATGGATGCATCTGTCTCTTTTGCAGGATTTTCGGCGACATCGACCTTAAAGTACTATAACTACGAAACTACTACACCAATCATAAAAAGAACAACTGCACAATGATTGCATTGAAATTTCGAATATAGAATATTGAAATATCATTTTGTAAAATAATTAGATAATTATGAATAAATATGAGAACGTCAAAGAAGTGAAAAAAACGCGGAACCAGATCTGGTCGTATCATACTCAACGGATAATTGTTTCAGAACCAAATTTGGTCGTATCATACTCAAGGGGTTAAAGTATTCCAAGATGGTCATCTTAGTTGGTTGGTTATTTTAATTATATCGAATGCCCCTGTAAATTCTACGGTTGGCATGGTGGCACGGCATTTCTACATACTTCCATAAATGGTAGCCTGTAAACCAACTGGTTATCGCAATGGTGCCACAGTAAAACTGTCATCGCGCAGTGGCGGTATAAGGGTGTTAATAGTAAAGCATATTTAGAGAAACTCTCATAGCGCTCTCACGTTTTAATTATTTTTAATTAATTTAGGGCCAAAATAAAAAATGCGGCTAAGTGCTGCCCTAGAGAATTAACAAGTCAATATAATGAAATTATAATAAAACACACTCACCACATACATTGTAGGAGTAATCGCGTCTGAAAGTTTTCGAAATCAGTTTAAAGCCTTAATGTCCAAGGCAATGAGTAACTATTTTGAGTCCAAATTTTAAATTGATTCCTTATTGAGGGATTCACTAAGAAACTTTTTTAAATTAATGCTTATATTTTTAAAAAAACTCATCAAACTAAAATTCTTCAGATATGGTCGTTCCCATGTATCATGTCGCCTTGAGGTATGTAATGATTAAAAGTTAAGGTTTAAGAAAAAAACGTCTTTTCCATTTGTCCCAATTAATTTGAACAGTATAGTAGCTTCCACAGAGTTCATGACGTATTTTGACATCAGTGTTTTCGATCGCCTACTAAAGTTTTTTGCCGTTATGTCCATATTTAAGCCATGAAAAGTCGTGACACAAATTTGAATTTTCAAAGGTTAGTTTAGTACAAAAATCCACTCCACCGGTACTTAGCGAGATGTGTACCGCACTCGTATATTTGAGAGGGGCGCACGCTTCCCAGAGTGCTTTCGACAAATATACGAACCCACAACTCCACATTTCGCCAGAGGTAAATTCGAAATGTCCGCGTGCGGGAGAAAGAGAGAGAGAGCGACAAAGAGAAATATTTCAGTGTAGCTAGAAATAGTAGCGTAAAATAGATTGACGAAATGCGCTGCTTATTTTGTCCGATCGCAGTTCGTAGCGATCCATGTCGAATAATTGGACGCCAACTTTATCCAACTACTCAGCTGAAATTTTCAGGACGGCTTCACGGCAATTAGAGCTGAAATAGATTTTCTGTGCCTTTTTCAGAATTAGGCCCCCATATAAGTTTACTGCGCGCGACAAAGGGCGACATAAAGTTCGAGGAAATTGGGGCGTGAGTGGAAAAGGAGCTCTCGAAAATCGACGTAAAATGGACATATAACATATGTTTTTGACGTGACAACGTCTTATAATTCGATAGAGCTGGCTGCACGCACTAAAAAACATGACTCATGCGGCGTTACCTCGCTCTAAGGCGTTCCATTTATGATATTTATTATTCAATATAAATGCTGCCGTCTACCGGTTGCGACAAGAATTTTTTACTAACCTCAGTCTAAAATAGTACGAATGAAAATCACTAGATTGATTTAAATTCTTGACATAATTTTATATGTATTCTTGATATACGGAATATTATTACTGAACGGACAATTTTCTTGTGGATACAACGAAGTGCAACAAAGTAAGCAACTTTTATAAAAAAAAATATAAAAAAGTATGAAAAGCTATCATTACGATGCGCTATCTAGCGGTTGGTAAAATGTAGCTAATATTGTTTATTTACGACGTATTACCTACCGCTAGATGGCGCAGCGTGCTCAAACGCTTCTCAAACCGTTATTTTTAACAGTTTAAGATTTCAAACTTTCAAATTAAAAAAAACAATAAACTTTAAACAATAAACAATTATACAATTATACTGCTATACAATGATACATTTACATGTTGTAGTCAAATCGGTGAGTATAAAAGCATATATTTTTGGGTGTTTGTAATAAACAATATCAGAATCTTAAATGAAACTGCTTCAAATGCAACCATTCCATCAGTATTTTCTTATGACGTTGTCACGTTCAACTATCATCAGTAAACCGACTTTACAGACAACCGATTTTTTTGCAGAAACAAAAACCCATAAACGTGAAGTGCGAATCGCTATCTAATATATCTTTAAATGCAAAACGAGACAGCTGAGGCAAAATGCTATTATAATTGAATGCATACTAGAGCTGTCAACTATAACAGGCGAAACCGTCGCCTCAGGAAGTTTTAACGAAATTTGATCGTTCTGCCCCCGTGAGGTGAACGCAGAAGACTTAGGACAAAACAGTCCACCGTCAAGCTCCGCCACATGCCGGTAAAAGGCCTACGCTTATCCGCGAGATAGCCAGGTAAATTACCCAGCGGGCCGACACTCGTGCCCTTGTCGACTACAACGGGCGAGCCCGTCACCTCAGGAAGTTTTAACGATTAGTCGTTCTATCTCCCTGGAGTGAGCGTAGAAGACTTGGGGACAAAACAGTCCACCATCTAGCTACGTCACAAGCCCGTAAGAGGCCAACGCCTTAACCGCGAGATAGCCAGGAATGTTACCTGGCGGGTCGACACTCACGCCCTTACTTCTAATTGTGACCAGATTACTCCGGTCTCTCGATTGGTTACGAGTTCGAGGTCGCTTGCGCGGTCCTCTCCCTTACGAAGCGGTGAAACGGTGTATACCGAATCTATCGCGGACCACAGCGTCCTTTGTCCGGCTGTTCAACCAGAATACTCCGGTCTCCCGACTGGTTACAACTTCGAGGTCGCTTGCGCGGTCCTCACCGAATCTATTGCGGACCACGTCATCCTTTGCCCGGCTGGTCACCCGGAATCGGGTAGCCGATGGTTGTTTCCAGAGCAGTCGCCGTAAGTTCAACAACTACTCCCGCTCTATAGGAGACAGTACTGTTTCCAGGCTCCCCCGACTGTTAGCCAGAATACACAATCGATTGGATTACGCCGCATGGTACGCAAACCGGCCAGGAGCGCCAGAAGATTGACTCCTGGGGGAAACTAGCCCTCAGGCCAGAGTCCTACCCGGGCTCGCACTTCATGCGTGGAGGTCGCCGGATGGGTGTTGACCCGTGAGTGCGACCGACCCCAAACAAATGGGTCTTCGTGACCAACTCAACATGGGCCCATTAGCACCCCAAATTGAATAAATAAATGCTAAAACAATTATATTAATGTCCATTTTTTCCGACTTCCGAAAAAGATTTTATGACATTTTCGTATTGTCTTTATGTGGCCGCGTATTATATGTTAAAACAAATCATGTCCAATAAATAGTTACGCATCAATCGACAAAGGTAAAATGCATTATTTGCTTAGTTTAGCATAGTTAGTTTAGTTTAGTTAGTTAGTTAGTTTAGTTTAGATTAGTTTAGTTATATTCAGTCTTTATCCTCTCCTGATAATTTTGCATCTGCGGACATTATTATTTTAGCATTTAGCCATTTTATTATTATTATTAACATCACGAAGCATAATAAAAATAAAAGGTATAAGTACAAATATTTTAACTACAAATTTTGCAAGAATAGTTAGCTATAGGTCTAATGTTCCATGTCACTAAAGTTTTATTTATCATTTTTTATATCCTATTAGAAATACATAGATAAGTATCGATAAAGAGGGCCTTTAATCACATTCTAATTTTTAGAATAACTTACCCCAGAGTCCAGTTTTAGTTTCAAATCCAAATTCAAATTCAAATTTCTATAATAAATATAAAAAGGTACATTTTTTTTAATTACAACGCCATCCTAACTAGGCCTCGCCTGTACT
This sequence comes from Micropterix aruncella, assembly GCA_944548615.1. Lineage (NCBI taxonomy): Eukaryota > Metazoa > Arthropoda > Insecta > Lepidoptera > Micropterigidae > Micropterix > Micropterix aruncella. The sequence continues at coordinate 8,624,852 of OX155954.1, forward strand.
AAGGTCGGCTTAATCTACGTGTTAGTTTACTTATTGTGGGGTTTTAACTGTTTATTACTCTATGCAATGAATATAATATATTAAAGTAGATACATATATAAAGACATAAATAGTAGGTAATGATATGAAAAATTAAATATATGCATTCATATACATTTACATTATAGTCATAAATATACATCCATATATACTTATCGATATATATTAAATAATACGATATAGGTTTGGAAGATTCGTGAGATATTTTAATATATATAATATAATATTGTCTCTGTTTCCTGCCGACCCATAGTGAAAAGTGACTTAGTTAAGTTGATGAATTTTATAAAGGGGTTGAAAATATCCATCAAGTGATTTTTGTCCGAATTTTAGAAAAACTTCGAAAAGTTTCTAATTTGTTTTGAATATTCTTCAACTCTTTCACTCTGAGATCAAAGAAACATTTTTCATTTTATATCTCTGCTAGCTGTTGCGGGCGGCTTCGCTTCACGTAAAGTTTAGAATCGTTTTGTTAATTTAAGTAGGGTGGCATTTATTTGCCTTTTTAGACGGTACCTTTAGATATATAGTGCAAGACGTCCCCTCTCAAATGCACGCTACCTATGTCGTAGGCGTACCCGTCTTGTTCCTCGCTACGCGTTACTAATTTCATGATATCTCTATAATTATACCACCTAAAAACGCAGTAAATGGCTAATTTTATCTCTATTTAATACCCGTGATAATGGATTAATTTATTTTGATATGGATTTTTATTTTATTGCTAATGTATTCATCAAACACTGCCTACTAATTTTTCTTATTTTTTTGATATATAAAAGCAGTTATTGTAGCTTAAATATAAAAGTTGGATATATGCCATCGTCGACTTTTTTATAGATCTGTAGGAGCCTACGGCTCCACATACCCACAACAAAAAAGTTAATTTCACAGAATAGAAAACTGCAGACTCGCTCAAACTTACACGAGCAGCTGCAGTTAATTTCCAGCTAAATTTGGCAAATATTGCCCAGGCAAGCGACACATGCGTCGCCCCACTCGTAGCTATTGCATCACCGATCACCCTATAAAACGCAGTACATTTCATTCGATCATCATCATTCCTTTGGCAGACAGTTGCCCCTCTACATCATTACTTCGGCAGACAGTTACCGCGCTCTACACATCGTCCCCTCAGTGGACGGATATCTCGACTACACACTTCGCTCCTCGACTACACACGCACCGCCACGGCTTCACCTCGCGCCCACACTACAACACAACGGCGAATACAACTCAAAGCGTTAAGAACTGGCGATTTCGACTCGCTTCTCTTCAATCTTCTGAATAAACTCTTCTACACGGACATCTACGACTCTCATTAACGGAGCAACCTTCATGCTGAGAACCACCCTTCGCTCACAAGCAATTGGAGTCTAGTGAAGGGTGGCCATTCTCACAGATCCCTTTGAGGGCGTCATATATTGTGTTCACATAATAAATCAACCTCTAATATGGTCCCATATGTGTGTACTGTTTAAGTAACAACTGTATCAATACGATACTAAGGACACTGCTTAAGCAAATTACATTTTCATGTCAACACAAGAACACTTGTAAGAATCAAAGTGCCACTGGGCTTCTCCTGTCACTGGCCCTTGAGCAAATTTCTACTTTGCGCAATCTTCTCTGCTGTATCAAATTCGCCCGCCGAAAAGGAAACGCAAGGAAACGCCGCAAATTAATTTTTTGATTACATTAAATAAGCTGGATATTCCGAATTAGCAGTTTAATCCAGCCGATGAAATGTAAACGAAATACAGCCGTGCTTCAAAATATTGCAAGCTGAGGTAAAATATTAGGGCTATTTGGCTTTCTAATATAAACGAATATAGAGATATATAAACCAACACGAGAATCTACTTCGAACTAAAAATAGCTGAGTGCAATTTTATTGTGCCATTTCGCGAATTCATAGCCGTCACTAAGGTTATTTTTGGTACTTTTATGAGTAATGTGAGCGTTGATTTCATTTTGCACATGAAAAATTATAATGACAGAGGAACTTCATTAATCAGGACTGCATTAAAACGGACATCTCTTGATCAGGACAGATTTAAAAAGTACAAAAACTTCGCAAAATTAAAAATTCTAATTTTTGTGCTGACATTTTGTGCCATAGTCAGGGTAATATTTTTAATATCAAGCCGTACTAGAGAGTAATATATTGTTGATATCATCAAACTGATAGTGCAGCAAATGATAAAATAGAGCAGGCAATAAAAGTTTCAAACATTGTATAATTGGGTGGGGTGATCAAAAAGCCTCATTGCGTCACTTTAAACTGCGCAAAAGAATTTAATTAAATTGAACAAGTATATTCTCAAAATCATGTACAGAAGCCCTATTTCTTTCATCAACTCCGTTTTAAAGAAGCACCTTCATTTGTTAGGTTTATATTAAATCAAGTTTATATGAAAATTATTTATTAAATCAGCATTACTGGTTATATTCGAAGCTAAAGATGAGTAACTTTCATATATAACGAGATATACTCCAGATTAACTAGACGAATCCTTGGAGAAAATTGCGTTATATAATGAATGAGCACATCATTTGGTCAACTAGAGTTGTCAACTACAATGGGCGAGCCCATCACCTCAGGAAGTTTTAACGATTAGTCGTTCTATCTCCCTGGATTCAGCGCAGAAGACTTGGACAAACAGTCCACTTCAGGCTCCGCCACAAACCCGTAAGAGGCCAACGCCTTAACCGCGAGATAGCCAGGAGTGGTACCCAGCGGGCTTACACTCACGCTCTTACTTCCAATTGCGACCAGATTACTCCAGTCTCTCGATTGGTTACGAGTTCGAGATCGCTTGCGCGGTCCTCTCCCTTGCAAAGCGGTGAAACGGTGTATACCGAATCTATCGCGGACCACGGTATCCTTTGCCCGGCTGTTCACCCAGGATCGGGTAGCCGATGGTCGTTTCAAGAGCAGTCGCCGTAAGGTCCGCAACCATCCCCGCTCTATAGGAAACAGTACTGCTTCCAGACTCCCCCGACTGTTAGTCAAAAAACGCAATCGATTGGCTTATGTCGCACGGTGCGCAGACCGCCCAGGAGCGCCAGAAGGTTCATTCCTAGGGGAAACTAACCCTAAGGCAAGAGTCCTACCCAGGCTCGCACTTCATGCATGGAAGCCGTCGGATGGGTGTTAACCCGTGAGTGTGACCAACCCTGAACAGAATGGGTCTTCGTGGCCAACTCAGCAAGGGCCCTTTAGCTCCCACACCATTTGGTCAACGATACTACTCTTTCGTAGCGCTATTTAGGGGTCTTTATTTTGACTTGAAAAAAGCACCAGTCGAAATGCATTTGTTGCTGAGATAATAGTGTTTGACAATAACATCGGTGTTAGACATATACCAGCAAATTACCTTTGGAGTAAACAGGTTTTCTATGCCATCTGCAAAGAATTCCTGTCCACAGACTGATAACAATTGATATGTTACAGATTTAACCTCGACATCCGAGTGATATCCTCGCTTTGAAATTCTGAGTTCATGAAACCGTAAAATTGACGATTGACTTCCCTCCTCCGAGGGCCATCCCATATATAGGATGATTTTCTAAAACTGGGCAGTATGGGGAAATCCAAAACCTTTGCAGATGGAGAAAAATAGTGATGGAGTCAGTAGACGGATTTTAGAGAAATGAAGAATGGCATTATTAATTATTATTAATTACTTACGTAAAGTCTTTTAAAAAAAATATTTGTGTGCATATTTCACATCATGAATCAAGTGTTGCTTAGTTTCTAGACATAATTCGATAGTCTCACATAACATTCTTTATTGCCGCGCCTTATGCATGCATACAATGTAGACTTTAACGATATTGGCATGACTACATTAATAGTTGATCCTTTGTTAGGAGGTACGTGAAAAGCTGACGATCAGATCGGATTGAATTAGTATCCCGCATTTCCATATGCACTTACAAGCACTCACAAGCACATACAACATACGCTCTACAGAAACAATCACACACCCACACCCACATACACACATACACGCGCATACACACGCACACATACACGCTCTCCATCACGCAAACATAAACCAACGCCCACACACACGCACATAGCGATTTTAACTCTTAGTTTAACATTATTTTCTATTTTCATTGTATTGTATTGTTTAGCATATTTTGTAATCTTTATATCGCAAGTAATTTAAAGCATCATTGGCTTTAATACCCGTATATATTATGCTATATGCTGTTTTTTATGCTGTATGTGTTTAATAAAATAAAATAAATAATAATTAAAAAAACATGTACGGGAAAGAAGCGTTTAAATTAATTTTAATACTGATACTCACTTATTCTGTCGAATGTGTGAACGCTGTATAAGAAAACTGATTTTCAAAGAAGACGGTGCGCCGTCTCAAAAACTCAAGAACACCTAAATAAACTTAACTCCCCTCGATTTTATGGGCGTCTACTATTGGACGAAGTTTTTAAAAGGAGATACCACCAACACTTAAAGAATTACAACATGCTTTTATTGATCTGTAAATGACTGTAAATATTTTGTAATCAAAAATGCAACACAGAGCGTGCTAAGAAGAGCAAATTTGTGGCTTGCAACACTGACAAAAATATAGCAATGTAACACACGAAAAAACGCATGTTTCAACAAGGATTACCTATATAACTCGGACTGTGGTCCATACGTATGAATTAACTTGACGCGGAACGGTGTTTACGGGTCGGTAGAGACCGTATCGTAATGACAAAACATAATGTTATTTAATTACGTTACGACCTAGGGATATCGCTTCTAACATGACCTCATGTATCTATTAGTATACCTATGGTTATAGTCGGACACATGAATCATGTTGAAACTAGTAGTCGAGTTTCAACAAAATTACTATTGAGACATCGTTATTCTGTATAAAACCGAAGTAAAAAAATGGTATTGTCCAATATAAGAAGCAATCCAATATTTTCCTCAGTGAAATAACGGTCAATTCCTTAAATATTTAACAGTTCAAATATTTATTTGGTTTCCTAAGCATGTAATTAAAGGAATTTGTAATTTGAAAATGTGGTTATTTCAATTCTACCTACATAATTTAAAAGTTCATTACAATTTTCAAATTAACTGTCAAAATAAAGATTTTTTTTAGCAACTTCTAACAACTATACAATATGTCACATTATAATGATTTGTTATATTAAATAGGACAGATATATTTTTTAGAAAAGGTGATGTCTTCAAGACATACTAGACTTTTCAAAAAAGTAGTGATGGTATTTCATTTCTCCCAAATTCGTCTCATGACCGCTTTTAAAATTTTTACCATATGTAAAGTTTCGGATTTTCACATACTGTCATGTTTCAAAAACACTATAGGTACTCTCTACCTCGCTTTATTCCAGTGCAACGGTCTCGAGAGCACGTGGTCTATTCTTTTAGACTGTGTCCGTTTACTTTTCTAAAAGATTATAAAGTATTGTAATAGGGAATTTACACGCTACTCTTTCCACGCAGTAGCGTGTAAATTCCCTAGATGATAATTATAAACATATCCGTATTTTTCTTATGTACTTAGGACACAATAAAACTAGAACTACTAGGCCAAGCTCTGCGAAAAAATAAATATCTGCAGTGTTACCACAGTGTTAACAAAATATCCTTTTACCAAGTTTTTACGTAGATGTGCAACTAACGTTTTGACTAACGTCCAAGAATATTTTCAAAACTATACATCTCTTGACATTTCATTCTCGTTATATATACATTTCATATGTTTTTCATATCCATCCAATTAGATTTGATTAAAAAAATAATTACCAATATTGGATTGGCTTTACATTTATGGCATAATTAATATGCCAGTAAGCCATTTCAACGCTCGGCATGTTTGGTAATTTAACGATATGCGTTGATTAATTTTCAATGATAATGGAACACTGGGGCTCCGCATGAAAGTTACATGCAATACGGCTTTTATGTCACTTTAAATCGAATCATTAATTTGCATTATAAAATAGATTATATAGCATGATTTCTCATCAAAATGATATTATTGCATCAAGGGCTATCATATATGTGTGTATATATATATATATATATATATATATATATATATATATATATATATATATATATATATATATATATATATATATATATATATATATATATATATATAATTTTTTCAAATTGAAATTATGTTTATTACTAAATAAATGAAATGATAAACTAATGAAAGGGCACTTATGTATATATATATGTATATATATATATATATATATATATATATATATATATATACATATATATATATATATATATATATATATATATATATATATATATATATACATATATATATATATATATATATATATATATATATATATATATATATATATATATATATATATATATATATATATATATATATATATATATATATATATATATATATATATATATATATATATATATATATATATATATATATATATATATATATATATATATATATATATATATATATATATATATATATATATATATATATATATATATATATATATATATATATATATATATATATATATATATATATATATATATATATATATATATATATATATATATATATATATATATATATATATATATATATATATATATATATATATATATATATATATATATATATATATATATATATCTCTCTCTATATATATCCACTTTCCCGGGCACTGCATTAAAACACACGAAATATTACCCTTTTCTAATTCCGAAGGCAATGTCGACAATCCACTTTAGCTTATTTTGAGGATAAGCTATCATGAATATTGAAACGTGAGATTTCCATCCGACTCAACGCGGAACCTTCATCAAGTTGCTTACCTAATTTAGAATACATCCGAAGGATTGACGTTTCAATCCTGCGAGAAGGCACTGACTCGGTTTAATAAATTTATTATTCATGGGTAGTGTCGTTGTCATGATTGATGTCATCAGAAAAATATACTTAGGTACCTGTGATGTAACTGCGTATTTGTAACATTGGTATATCTTAACATTGGTATATCTTAACATTGGTATCAGTGTTTATACATAGATTACATTAGATACTAACTGGAGACCCCTGACTCGGTCAATGTATAATAATCGAGCGGCATTAAACAACCTAAAAGCCTATAATTAAAATGTGGGTGAATTAGGAATTAGAGTGAGGGAGAGCCATCGATATATTAGCTAGATATGCCCTCACGTACAAATGAGTTGGCTCTACATTTCCTTTGCTCTTAAATCATGTGACAGAGAGCAATAAATTGAGCAGTATGCGAGAATAGCGCGCTGATATTCTTCGCGGCTGCTCTCACACCTGAAACAGTCGGCTGTCTGCCAGCGGACTGTCACCAAGCTACTACTGATCGGCTATCATTAGTGCTTTTGAAGGGGTCATTTTCGAGCGCGAAAGGCCCATAAATATTGTTCTTGGCTTAGTTTATTTCGCTCTTTTGTTGAGTATCGTTGTCCTCTGATTACCTTTCTTCCGTATCGAATTATTGTTTATTCTTCTACAGTATTTTACTCCCTATTGCCAGTTCTACCCATTATTTCATTGTTAAGTCGTACTATTTCATATTATGTGTCAGTGATTTATTCGACGTAGGTATATATCGGTCTCTCCGCCTTTTGCTTTCCTGCCGAGTATCTAGCTGCCAAAAAAAATATACCAGTAATTATCCGAAATTACAATTTCATTCAATCTTTTTTTTCCATAGGTAATAAGTTACCATAAATGGGGTAGGTATACTTACAAAGTAATGTCGCCGTCTTCTTGCGTCGTTGCGACCACAACGATGTCATTTATCACTTTTGTATTATTATTTGCCGTACTTGTTAGCAGCGCTTTTTACTTAATATCACCATTACTTGACATTTAGAGATCTTAATGGAGTCATGCTCTGATTATTCTTTAAACTTTGCGAGATATTACACAAAAATTAAACAGTAAATCAATAAATGAAAAAAAATGTATGCGTTGATGCTACTTAATATAAATAAGGGGTGATCCAACTTCAATTTCCGTTTTTTATAAATCCCAAATTCGAGGAACTTTTCGATTTTTAGGCGAATATTTCATGTATTTTTAGTTTTTATGAATAATAATAACAATTTAAGCGTAGCAATTGATGCTTTCGAGGTAATTTTCGATAATATTTTCGTACATTTCCGGAGCTATCTCTTTACCGATATTGGTTTTCCAGGGCTCCAACGCTTCTAATTTTTCGGCGTGGACACGACTCTTAGCGTGGTCTAATGGCGTCAAATGGCGTGATATTGACGGCCAGTTGACGTAACCAATACGGGAAATAATGCAATCTGGAAACTCGCTACGCAAAATAGCATTATACGTTGCACCGGATATGTAGCAAGTTTGAAACCGCACATTTTCTATTTTGTGGCAAAAATAATGGATTACTATGCGCCTATAGCGCTCACCGTTGACTGTTACAGTCCGATCATCATCGCTTTCGAAGAGATAAGGCCCAGTGAAGACTTTCAACCAATTGGACTGATGAGAAAGATAGCGGGAAGCGACTGGATGAGGAAGACGGAGGCTCGGCCAGCGCAGCGAGCCTTGGGAAAACCTATATCCAACAGTGGAGAGAAACAGGCTGATAAGTCGGGTCAAGTTCATCAAATTTTAACAATTGTCTGCATAGAGGCGACTTAACTTAACTGCGGAATTGAGGAGAAGGCAACTTTTTATTCTTTAGCAAAATGCATTGTCCACAAGAAAATTGATCAAATGATTATTCGGTTCATACGTCTGAGATAACTCAACTCGATCTTTTAGATACTGCACAAAGCGCCTAGATGACCTCCCCGTTAGACGATGTCAAGATTTTCCCATACTCACCCTGCTCTTTCAACCCATGGCTTTATATTATGCTCTCAGAAAAAAATACTTTTCGCTATACCTCAGCATTCACCAACTTTTATCAAGTCATTTCCATTGCATTCCATTGCATTCCATTACATAAGGAACTTTGTGCCCTTGCCACTGAGAGAACTTGACAACCTGATCAGGTTTGAAAAGTCTATTAAGAAACGTTTAGTAATTGTATGTTCTCCCCCCCCTCCTCCCCTCGATATTGAGTTGACTTATGTTATTCATTTCTGTTCTATATTCATTATGATGTCTATTATGTAATTGTGCTCATTTATATGACCACTCTTTTACAAAAAAATACACATCTTATACAGGATCCTTAAAATGGGTAAATTAATACGAGCAAACAAGCAACTGTTGATAAAAAAAATAGAAAAAATTTTTTTTTTGCTTATAAAAAATTTATGTTTTTAAAAATAGTATAAAAAGAGTTGAGCGCATTGTGTCATCTAGCGGTAGGTAAAATATCGCGTAATATTGTTTATTCGGGATATTTTCCCTATTGCTAGATGGCGTGGCGCACGTGATATATGGCGTTTTACATGGCATTTCATATCATGTGCGCTTGTTAAACTTTTATTTATCATTAAAAAAATCTAATAAAAAAAAATTTTTTTTTTCCAAATTTCTATCAAAAGTTTCTCGTGGTTGCTCGTACTGATTCACCCACTTTAAGGATGTCACTAATTGAAAACTCGCAATATCTGCCATTTGCGCATAAATTGTCTTTTTTTATAAAACCAGTGTAATATTCCCCTAGAGCCCCAATTAGCCGATATCGGCCACAACACGATTCAACGTGAAGGCCCCGTTTTAATTTAATTTGAATTTAATTTGTTTTATTTTATTATGGTTCATTATGTTATTATGTTTTATCTTAATTATGGGTACAGTGGTTTGGCAGTAATTAATGTTTTGGTGAGATAGCGTCATAATTCAATTTTTTTACTAATTTTTACTAAAATTTTTTGGGACATCAACCTGAGGGGCCGAGGCCTCAAGGGTTAAGGGCCTAATGATCTTATATCACAATAAATTTATACTATTCTATATTCTACTCTGTATAATAAATTTACCTACATATACACAATAACCATAAACACAATAGTAACAATAACCCTGGCGGTATGGCCGTAAATATTGCCTGTTGGTAATATTGTGTGCTATAATGTAGGTACCTTATAAATAGGATAGAAACGAATTTACCGCGTGAAATTTGTAGCACCCGACATTTCGGTGACGTTGCAGCCGCCGTTGTCTAAGGTAGACAACGGCGGACAAGGACAATATTGTACTTTGTTGTACTATAGAAAAACCTTGTTGTACTATATTGTATGTGGAATAAAGTTTTTCAGACAAACAAGTGTTACAGGTATGCTAGTTACTTTGGGTACAAAGTGACTAGCAAATCAACCCCAAATTTTAAAATTATCACGTTTCTGCTGAGCTCATCTACTTCACTGATTTAACAGAATAATTTGACCAAATTCACCTCATTCTATGTTGCTTTTTGTTTTATATAACTGACTATACTCATAAAAAGCTTTCCTTCGAAATTAGTGAGGTCATAAACGAGATATTGTCAGATCAATAACAGTAAAATTATATTTTTATAGCGCTCGGGCGTTCCCTAGCAGCTGGTGATAATAGGCTTAACGCTCCCTTCCTATAAAAAAGTTCGGTAGAAAAATATGAACATGAAACTGGTAGGTATACAAAATACACAAATTACAATATATTGCTTAAATTAAATTTGGGAGGGTCGCCGGGTCACTTAGAAAATTTCCCTCGACGCCTAATACATAATAATAATAATAATTTGAAACTAGCAAGACCTTGTCTTAACTTTATTCCCGGTTGGTTGATAATGTAATAATAATGTCGCGCAGAGATTAATAGATACGATATACTGTTGTAGAGCTATAAATTCGCATTAACTTTGAAGTTAAATGTTTGAAGGTAAAATTTTAATTTCTTCACTTTTTTAACTTTTACAAAAATTGGGTGTGTCACCCTATAACTTTCCCGGCAAGTATCCAAGGACTTATGGAAAGATTTTGAGAATAATGTCCCCGTCTATTAAGTCTTTAATGTCCATTAAGGCGACATGATACCTGGGAACGACCAAATCTGAGGAATTTTAGTTTTATGAGTTTTAAAAAAAATAGAAGCATTAATTTAAAAAAAGTTTCTAAGTGAATCCTTCAATAAGGAACCAATTTGAAATTTGAACTCAAAAAAGTTGCTCATTACCTTGTACATTAAGGCTTTAAACTGACTTAGAAAACTTTCAGGCGCGTTTACTCCTACGATGTAAGGGGTGAGTGTGTTTTATTATAATTTCATTATATTGACTGGTTAATTTTCTAGGGCAGCACTTAGCCACATTTTTTATTTAGGCCCTAAAATTATTGAAATTAATTTAAACGTGAAAGCGCTTTGAAAGTTACGATGAGATTGACCGTTTAGTATGCGTCTGGTTCCCAGCCCTAGCGGACGTGGAATCTGCGCTTGATGCTTCGTTAACGCTAGATTTTTATTGGTCAAACCCAACAAAATTGACTCCGCCTATTTTTTCGCGTGTCCGCCCATTTCGGATATTTTTCTGAGGTCTTATGTCGCCTCAACCGGTCGGACGCCAACAGTGCCAATAGTCAGTGCCAATTTTGCGTCGTTTGACAGATCCGCGCGTAGCCCTTTTGGCTATATAAATATATAATATACATGAATAACATGATTAATTATTAGGTCACAAGATGGAATTCATAAAAAAAATATATGGTTAGTCAAAAAAAATATATGTACAAAATCGACCAAAAAACTTGCGGTGCAGTTTTTTGCCCGCGAAAGCTGGCTTCCGACCGGTTAAACACGTTTGATTCAATCCGATTCAATCCGACCGGCAAGAAATTCAATGTGATTTCGGCCGACAAGGCGCCTACGTGCCGATTTTCAAATTTTTAGTACAATTTTTCAACATTAAAATATAACTAGTACGCCCCCTGGTAGACCAATTTCAACCACAACCCAACTATGACCAAATAATGCCTGAATGACAAATTTCAGCTCAATAGGATTGAGCATTTGAGCGTTATCGTGCAGGAATACACACCGACAAACACACAAAGAGATACTTCCATCTGGAAATAGTCTTAATCGTCTCAGAGAGGCTCAAAATAAATATTTCCATCTTCATCTCGAAATTTTCATTAGCAAGTTCACAATACTTTCCTCTTCGTTGGCTGCTGGGCTGGGACAGTAAAAAACTTTGTCTAAAATGCCTTCAGAAATATTAGACCATTTTAAAAGAAATAAGAAAATTTATAAAGTTAAGTTTTGACTTTGTCCGTATTAACATTTCTTTTGAAATAAACTCAAGCCACCGAGCACAAAAAATATTTAATTTGTAAATGCATTATTATGATATTATAAGTATAGCTTAACTTTTATAAACAAATAGCTGACGCGTGCCCACTTCGTTGGGTTGTAAAACTTTTTACTTGTGATGAAATTATGAGTGTGGTTCGGTTAGTAATGAGTGCTATGATTTATTTCCTGACTGCCAAAAGGAGGGTTATATTTTTACTGCATATGTATGTATGTATTTGCATGCCAATTTGACTATATTACCGTTGTTTGTGGGTATCTTCTTGTAAGTGTCTTATTTGTGAGAGACTTATCTCTTTAACCATTTCCGCAGTAAAAGTTAAATTATATGCAGTAAAAGGGAAAAGTCTTTTTAATATTAGTATAGATAGATTACAACACGGTCGCAGTTCCATACCTATATCGTATTATCTCTTTAACTATTTATGCAGTAAAAGGGAAAAGTATTTTGTTTCAAATACTTAAGACGATAAACTTACTTATTTTGATAAGCATTCATAATTGTTGATAATGTGACCAATAAACATGACCTAAAGATTTAAATTATTTTTTTAATATAAAAACTACTTTTTGTGACTTAAATATAAAATTTAGACATATGCTGTCGTTGATTTTTTTGTAGGCATTACCAAACTCTACAACTTTTCTCTAGAACTCAATCATATATCTCTCATCGTTAAAGCAGCGTTCGTAAGAAACGTTTTCATTTGACCGTTTTTCTCCGACTTACATTGCAAATCCAACTACCACGACAAAGTTTTTCATTTTTCGGAATAATATATATAGCCCTATGACACTCACAATAACGTGGCTTTCTATTGGTAAAAGAATTTTCAAAATCGGTATTCACAAACTTTACCTCTTTATAATATTAGTATTCATTATTAACATGAGGATAGCCTACGTTTATGATCATCATTTGAGAATTTTTAACTAATCTATAAATAGTAGATTCCTTTAAAATCCCAACTTCGTAAACAATTAGTCTGAATGTTTATATTAACGAAACATTTACAAGCGGTGATTATTAAATGTCACGGAAAGCTTTTCCGATTGCAGGGGTTACGAGAAATAACTTTATCCGTTCCTCCCCCTTCCTCTCCCTTGACGCGAATAGCATTGAAATGATAAATTAACTGACATCCGGCCATCTATAAACGGATCATCAGCGGCGCCTAAACTGCCGAGATCTGGGCCACAATTTCGGACCGATAACCTAATAAATTACCAACTGGTGATAAATTACCAGTAGATAGGTAACGGGTGCCTGTGGTAGGATATACGGGTAGGGAAGCCTTGGGGTAGTATCCCTTCCTTTCACACGTACATCCTGAGTAATTACAAATTGAATTATTTTTATGAGATTTATTTAACCCTGCATATACAGACTTAGTTGATTACGCCAAACTTTTAAAGCCAAGTTGAAAGAAAGCTTCATTTAGAATCCCGGTTTACTATATGTACATACAGTGAAATAACGTCGAAGAAGAATATAGTAACGGCTTGGACGATTAATATCCGCGCGTATGTCGTTGGGGTTGATTATATATTTCTTTGACTATTTATTTCGCATTGGCCTATAATTTACTAGCATATGGAATCATAGCTTGGGGTGGAGTTTTACTGCAGAAACTTGATCCTCTAATTAAGGCCCAAATGTCGCTATAAAGAGAAATCCATAAAAGCCATTCCGGTAGCCGATGTTGTATGTTTAGATGTTTACACACACCAATGAACCCTCTAAATTTATTTTTATTCGTGTCATTTTCGACAAAGTTTCAGAGCCGCTTCTCTCACATACATACTGATTGAAATCAACAAAGTGATTGATTCGTTTTGCTGATTCTAGAAGGGTCGCCAGGGGCGTGTAAGGGTTAGGGGGGATGGTGTCGGAGGGTGGGAACTCGCAGGTTACAGACAGACACAGCTCTGCTCGTATATCGACAGACTGCAAATGATGCGGTGGGGGCAATGGGGGGGGGGGGAGGGAGGGCACCCGAAATTTAGAGCGAACGCAAGCATCGTCTCAACCGAATTACGTCGTATCCAATCCACTTTGTAAAATGTAAGCTATGACCTGAATATCGTCCATGTGAAATATGATATCTTATTTGTCTTTCTTGTCCTTTATTTATCACTTCGTATAGTTGCACGCCAGAGGATTTTGGTTGATATCCTCAACGTCAGGCAGGGCATTGAAAATTTTAGCAAAGGGCTGATAAAAGCTGGACCGCCAAGTTTGTATGAAGCCACGAATTAGAAAAGGATCTAGAAACGCCGCTTATTCCTTAGCGGCCCTGCTGATGGGTGACTACCCCAGACGCTGGTGTAGATGCCAAAGATTCTTTCCTGAACTACATGGCAGTCGCGAGAAAACTTTATTTCTTCTTGTCTCTGTTACCAACAGAGCGAGAAATCACGGTATGTTGCGAACACGCACGCAATACGAACTGAATTTTCGACCAATATTCAAAAATTCAAAATTTTATTGCGCTAATACATAATTTTCTCAGGTACTTACTTAATAACTGGAGGGATGAAACATAGTAAAATAGAATGTTTAAAGTTAATAAGAGATAAGATATCAAGATACAACAGACGGATCCAGATTTTGGTATAATTATCGATGAACATTTCTCCCGGCAACTACACGTGGACGAGGTAAGTCTTAAAATATTTGCTAGTTTTCACCCTCAGCAAACACTCAGAAGAATCTTCCTATGGACACAAAAAATCTCATCACAGTCTGTCCTCTTATCTTTCCTTGACTATGCAGATGTGGCTTATCTCGATTTATCAGAGGAACTGCTCAACAAACTTGAACGTTTGCAAAATGTATGCATACGATTCATCTTCGGTCTACGTAAGTATGATCACGTGTCCGCCTATAGGGCACAGTTAAAGTGATTGCCAGTACGCCAAAGAAGAAATGTTCATATACTTGCTCTCCTATATCGTGTACTCTCCCAATTAACACCATCCAATCTCCACGAGCTTTTTGAACCACTAAGTCACGGTCTCGTACTTCGGTCAGCCTCTGACAGTTTATTAAAAATTCCGAGTCATAATAGTGATTACTATTCCTATTCTTTCTGTGTCCATGGTGCAAGACTCTGGAACGATCTCCCAGCAAATATACGAAACTCGCCTTCTTTAGCATCTATTAAGACTGACCTTAAGGATTACTACCTTTCTAAGAAGTAACCAGTTCTTTCTTTTCTCTCCTGTTCCTCTCCCAATTTCCTCTCCTCGGGCATTATTAGTTTTAAATTCTTCCACTTGTCTGTATGTTATGTAATAATCTTTTTTTCACAATGCGCGCATTGCATGTACCACTGTGTTTAGGTTAGTTGTAAGACATTGCCATGTGGCAATAAGCTTGCCTTTTTGTTTACGAATTAAGTCCAAATAAAGAGTTTATTATTATTATTATTTTGAGATATCATTACATCTTAAATAGTCCAACAATTTTAGGAAATTTTATTAAAAAATAGCCCGAATCGTAAAGGACTTGCCAAGACTCAGTTGTTCAGTTAGCCATAATGTCTGAAATATCGTCCCCATCAATTCATACCGTACTGTGAACATAGCCAGATAATTTCGATTTTTCAATGATATTGTCTACGTCTGAGCAATCGTAAACAGCTAAATGGCAAAAGTGTCTACTCTCCAAATCTTAAAGCCACAAATCTGAACCTTGCAGATTTATACGCTAGCTTTACTAATTATCGCTACTAACCTCGGACGACATGGTGTATATTTGCGTATTGTGATAGATGAGCAATATAGATATGTTATTATTACGGTACATATTAGTCACTAATTCTATACTAATTCACGTTCATTAGCGGCTAATGAACATGGCTACACCCGCAGAATAATTTTATTACATATGTTAATGTTGCTTTTGTACCATCCTTCTAGTAAACTTAACCTAATAATAATCAACAATATAACCCATTACTATCTGACACCTTTTATACTACATTGATATGTAAACAGAATAGGTACATCCACTACTCAATTCTCTTGATATGTAAGCAGAATACATCCGCGACTAAATCCTTAATGAGTTTATTGAGTTCATTGCGACCAGTGCGGAATTTGCTGCAATTTATTTACTCATGTGAGTGGTATTAAAACACCACATACCCCCAGCCGTCACTATCAGAATAGAGAAGAAAGAGCAGCATCAAATAATATCCAACTGATGGTAATTTCGCAAATGGATCTGTGTTTGACTAATTACCCTGAAAACGGATAACAGAGAGTTTGCATGTTATATAACAGACACACCTGCATATATAACAGATACACCTGCATATATAACAGACACACCTACATATATTTTCGTTGGGTGTGATATTAAATCAAGAGATACATGTGTTTCGCTGTGGAAGATAAAGAAATGACAAAACTATGTTAATTCGGCCCGTAAATGAAGAAGAAATATTGATTCTTTTATTTTATAATTTTATCTTGACGTTTTGTTATTTTATCTTTTATACTTTTTTATAAATCGTTCTTAATTTAACTTTTAAAACCTCAATAAACACAAACTATTACTGAGCTGATTGTTTCCGATTTCTCATTACGGAGCCGACCCTCGAGATCAGGTCCCTGCTCTTCTCTAATTTTGAGTTACCGGTCATAGAATACTTTATTCAATCTTCGATTATCATATCGTTAATGATAAATCGCCCAGCTTCGGGTCCTGCTGGAAGGAGCTTCCGGAAGGACGTGTGATTGTACTGCCAGCAGGACGTGGCTTACTATGAAGATCTACGGGAGTCCTTCCGGCAGGTCTCCGGATACCGGCAGGACACAATCAAAGGCAGGCGTACCAAGCAGTTGGCACGTTAATTTGAATTTGATTAAGTAATCAATTGAAACATTGAAATAAATGAAAACATTGTTTATTGACAAAATATGCATAAGATAGGATTCTTAGTTAGATGTTCTTAGGTAAGTATCGGTAATATAATATAGACTTATTTTAATGATAATAGGTAAGTATCGGTAACATAATATAGACTTATTTTAATGATTTCGTTGCAAAAAATACTTGTACATATATGTAGCTAACACTAAGCGGGTATTCCATGTTGGATGTGGTACGCGAAACAATTTCTTCCTGTCTGCGGCGAGCAAAGAACACATCTATCACCACAGGCGACACAGAAGTAACTAGCCTTCTGTTGCTTCTTGTGAATACGGGAACAAATTATGCATTTTCGTTGCACCCTTCTTCGTCTAGGGTCATTTTTAGATAGTGCTTGTAGTGAATGGTGGCCTCCGAGAGCTGCTTGGTTGACCACTTGATTCTCGATATTTTCTATTAGGCCATATTGATTATTAATTAATTGTAAACTGAGATTTGTAGTAAATGTATCGTGAGAAACTTGATCATTTTCTCCTCTTGAAAAATTATTGTAGGCCAAGAAAGCATTTGCTTCGATCAAACCGAAAATTGACGCGTATATGCGATGAACCCATTTATGAGTTTTCCATACTTGTTCTAGTGCAAGACCACTCTGCCTTACGTGATTGTGAATATCTACCGAAGAGGCACCCTCAAAATATTGTTGCATTACTTGCGGTCTTGGTATCTCTTTGAAGTATACGGTTCCATCTTCTCGGTAGCGACGCTTCCTTGATGCAGTTCCAGGCAACGACGTACCGCACGTCGAAACGACACAATGAACTTTTCTGTCCCTCCATCCAATGGCATACACATTAATATTTTCATATTCGGCAGTTGCAAATACTGAGCTACCTTTTCGAGCTGGACATCGATTTTGGATTTCTTTCAGAGGGAAATTCTTATGAGCCGTTTTTACCATGCCCGTGAAATATAAACCACGCTTAGATAATTCCAAAGCAGTCTTTATCGAACCAAACCAGGAATCGCCTATAACCACACGACCTGTACCATGCCAAGGTTTAGTTAATCTGAGAGTACTGGCAGTTCCGGCACCATTCTCACGTTGCCATTTTTTGGTAGCCATGGATTCTCTTCCTTCATTAATTTCAAGACCTATCATTATATTGGTCGAGGCGTCGGCTACGGTTTTTGCCTCACAACCTACACCTTTCGGCTTTCTTTTGATTTTCATGACCGCCGGCATGCCAGTTGCGAAATATGATCCGCGGCCGTACCACGCAAACATTGATTCATCAACCGTTATTTTATACCCTGGTATAATAGAGTTTTGCCATTTTTCGTTCACCATTTCAACAAACGGTCTTACTTCAAACCATCTGTCTTCGTCGTTATTTCTTTCCTCTGTAAAGGACAAAGCCATTAATATTTCTTCATAGCGATTTCTGCTCATTCCAAATCTTTGTCCGAAGGCCGGAGGTGGAAAGAGACCATCCGCCACCGTGTTCCAATAGTGCCTTCTTTCTGGAAGTAGATTTGTAGTCATAGCATAGACAAGTCCCAAAAACTTTAGGAACTCTCTTTCATCGAGTGGTTTCCGACCAAGACGAGCGTTTGTGCACGACAAAATATGAGAGATTTTTTCAGTGGGAAAAAATAGCAAAAAAGCTTCTAATTCATTCATTCTATTCATATTCAACAATCTTGCTTTGTATGTTCCATCTTTATATTTATCAATACAAAACAGTGTTCCGAAACTCCATTCAATATTATGGGCAATAACACGATCAGCGGGAGCAGTGAAGGGTAGGGGTGGAGGGGACTGACGCACGAGCTCAACCTGCTCCTGCGATGAACTTGAAGATGACGACGATGAGGAACCTGAAGACGAATCAGACGAATCAGAATCGACCATATTTTCTTTGTTTTCGATGCGCTCCACGAGATTGAGAGAAACGGAAGTTATGGTTTGGTCCATGTCCCATACTACTTTCACGGTATTATTCTTGCCCACACTTTGAATACTGCCGTAACAATATGACGTAGCAAACGCGTCACCATACTGTTGACGACTCCACGAATTATTGGATCCCGGCGCGTCGAAATTAGTAGCGCGCGAGCGCACACGATCCCGACGTCTTAAGGCCGCAGCCACCCTGCTCAGACTTATCGTACCGAAATGATTGAAGCGCTCCCAGAAAGAGAGAGAAATATACTTTCTCATAGTGCAAATTGCGTCCTGCTAGCAGGCCAAGTGAATTCGTCATAGGCAAACAAAGTTACGTCCTACCGGCAGTACTTAAAGTCCTGCTGGCAGGACGCTGGGCGATTTATCATTAAATCGGTCGATTTTAAGTGTTTCGCGAACGTACGATACTTAATCGGCGCGGTGAATATATTGCCGCGGCCGTTATACGACAATACATACTAATTGACGTTTTCATACCTAAAATAACCCCTGTTTAAAATCTAAAACCATAAATAACCAAAAACTATTATTTATAAACGTCACGTGGCGTCAACGTCCTTTTATTTTAACTTTACGTTTTTATCTAGTCAACGTTTCGCTATTGATTCGCACCAGTTAATTGAAGGAAATACAAATCCATCAAAAAATAAAATATACTTTTCGCCACTGAGTACATATCGAGGGGTTACACAAGGCTCGGTGATAGGACCAATATTATTTCTGTTATAAGTTAACGATCTATCTGCTGATATAAATTTTACAATGAGCGGGTTTATTGTCATACGGCAATCTCTTCCAGCTAACCCTACTATATGTGTGCGCGAAATATGTGTGTCTTGTTATGCATTCGATCGACAGAGATAAAATGCAATTCCGTTAATTTTATTCCAACGGAAAATGGTAACCCAGCCGGGAATCGAACCCGGGACCTTACAAAGTAAGATCAGGCGATCTAACCACTATGCCACCGGGCCGTGGAATGATGTTTGCGAAAAACTTATTTAAAAAAAAAAAATGATGAATTGTTTTACTACTTTTTATTTAACAGCTTTGCAAAGTGTTATAGTAATATTTTTTTTTTAAATATATTTTTTAATTCTAAATAAAAATAAAAGCTTCTGTACCACTAGTTTTACAGCCTAAAAGCTTTTAAAGATTATACTTAATACTACTACTACTCAGTGCAATACTTTACCTATATGAGGCATATTGTTCATTTCTTGGATATCTTATATATTTTATTGAATATTTGTTTTAACCATATACTTTTTACTGCTTCCCATTTTATTTAAATATTCTTGGACTAATTTAATATAATTTTGATTACACTTGGATTAATTTTAAATGTTATTTTGGTTATTTGTTAGACTTGGTTATTTGTTAGACAAACTTTTTCAGATATGGAACCCTCAGTAAGTGGCTTACGTTTGGCGGAACCCTTTAGTTAGAAAATCACGGCGAGATTTCACCCGAGCCCGCCGCGGTTGCGAGTCAACTGCTTATTTCACAACTCACGTCACCATAGGTTTGCAGTCAAGTAACCGCCACGGTTGCGGAAACAGCCCGCAAACTTGGCGACAGGAAATCGCAAGTCGCGCTGTTTATGAGTCACACCTAACAAAATGACGTCAGCCACATCTGCGCTCCTTCATTGCGTCGCCCGCGAAGCTACCGCAGAGCGCGCGGGCGTCGGCCGCCAAGCTTGCGGGTGACCGAGGTCCGCGCGGTTCTAGTAGCAGCCTGCAGACGTAGCGGCCGCCGCGATTCAACCGCGGCCGCCGCAGGCGATAATCGCATCGTGAAAATTGCGACTCAATTTTACATACATTTTTGTATTCTACGGAGGCCGCGGGCCTGCAACGCGGCGGGTGCGGGCAAAAATCGCGCCGTGAGTTCTTAGCCTTTGCCAGTTGGTTTGATGGGACAGGAAGAGCGTCCAGGAATAGCGCCGCACCCAATTAAAAAA
The DNA here is from genome assembly GCA_944548615.1 of Micropterix aruncella. Classification (NCBI taxonomy): domain Eukaryota; kingdom Metazoa; phylum Arthropoda; class Insecta; order Lepidoptera; family Micropterigidae; genus Micropterix; species Micropterix aruncella. The sequence goes on from OX155954.1 coordinate 8,646,034, forward strand.
AATAACCAGGTATTGAAGGTAGTTTACCCAATCGACTGCTTTTATATCGAAATTATATCGAAAAATTTGAAGTAACGTAACACAAGTAACACAAGAGCCTAATCAATTCAAATATAGTGAAAAATTAAGTGTACAATAATAATCTAATATACAATATCTGATATTGCAATTTAAGTTTGCTTAACAAGTTGTAGAGAGGAAAATCGCGGAACCCTTTAGAAGTCTTCGCGAAACCCTTAGGTTCCGCGGAACACAGTTTGGGAACCACTTTGTTAGACTCTTAATATTACATCGATTGAATTTGATTGATCATTTTAATTGCTTACTGTAATTAAATCTTAACAATATCCTTATCAATTATTAATGCCTTAAATTGTGAAATAGTAATAGTTTAATTAGTGTTACCTATTACTCTACCACTTCTTGCGGTCATAAAGCGAGGAATTTCAAAAAATTCTGTGGTAATAAGCATTTACTTGAAATTGTACGCTCTTGAAATTGATCGCATTATATGTATATATAGACATTATTTAGCAGGTGGTATCCGTGTGTCTATTTTTTGTACGGTAGCGATATTATATTTTATTCATTTCTTTTCGCTTTTAAGGTCGTTGTCGACCCTTCATTTAGAAGGGTCCAGTCGTCCCTTCATTTTAGCCAGTTGCGATATTGTACCTAAGTAGAGGTAAGCAGAACCGGAAAATGCCGACCGTCAATTTAGGCTTGGCCATTTTCTGTCTTTTATGCCGCTAGACTTTGACCGGCTTGTTTATGCTGGAGCCACACTAACGGGAGTCGTCAATGCCCATCATCGCGATAAATATTGCGTTAATCATTACCGCGTTAAATTTAGTGCCCACACTTGAACGTTCAACGTCAATGCCCATTCTTGGCAATAAAATTGGCGTTAACCCGCCGGACGTCGGAGGCATTTTGCGTCGTTTGACAGATCCGCGCGTAACCGTTTCGGCCGGCCCCGATATATATATATATATATATATATATATATATATATATATATATATATATATATATATATATATATATATATATATATATATATATATATATATATATATATATATATATATATATATATATATATATATATATATATATATATATATATATATATATATATATATATGTATATGTATATGTATATATATATATATATATATATATATATATATATATATATATATATATATATATATATATATATATATATATATATATATATATATATATATATATATATATATATATATATATATATATATATAAATATATATATATATATATATATATATCTATATATATATATATATATATATATATATATATATATATATATATATATATATATATATATATATATATATATATATATATATATATATATATATATATATATATATATATATATATATATATATATATATATATATATATATATATATATATATATATATATATATATATATATATATATATATATATATATACCTATATATATATATTTATATTATATAAATATATAATATACACGACTAACATGATTATTTACTGAATAACAACAGGGAATTCATGAAAAAACGATATTGTCATTATTTATTTACAAAATCGACCAAAAAGTTGCGGTGCAGCTATTTGCGCGCGAAGGCTGTTTTGAGAGCGGTTAATGTTCCTTGAATTTCAAACAAGATGGACGTTGACGCTGCTACACTGTATTTTATAAGCGTATTTTTTAAATTATATAAACATAATTTATCATTACCGAATGAAGAAAAATAGAACACAAAGAAAAAGAAGAACATTTAGATTTGTTTAGATGGGTTTTATAATAACCCATTAGGGTTTTCTTTTTCTTTTTAATTTCTTCGATTGTTGTTTTAAACGGTAATAATTTTATTATTCCTCGCCAAGCATCATTTTGCGATGCACGATTCTTTTAACTTTAATGTCTCGGATCCCACAAACATGGCTCTGTTTGCAGAATTTCGAGAAACACAATGACTTTCTCGTTAGTCCACTCTATATAGTCCAAGGACAAACACGTGCGATCCCGTCGCGCTCACGGTTCACAGTGGAAAATGTAGTCTGGCCGCTTCAACGCATTAATTCCCGCGTTAAATCTCTTTGATGTACCGCCACCCGAGCCATCGCCTAACGTCAAACGGCAATGTTAATGCCGTTGTAAAATTATCGCGATAAGTCGTGGCTACACCAACGTTGAACGTCCATCATCGCGATAATTAACGGCATTTCCCGTAAGTTTAGCCCCAGGGATAGAAAATGTCACCGAAAATCGACATTGACAAAATACCAACCGATTCATTATCTACTGGCAGCGGCGGAGAATTTTAGGAATTCCTGTGGGTGCTCAAGACTATCTTCGTAGATCTATTATGTATCGTTTGGGGGTAAAGGTGGGTGGGGGGATAGGGCGGTAAGGAATGGAAGTAACGAACTGCACCATCGGCGAGGGAAAGTTTTCATTTAATTTCGTCTCTAGCAGGTAAAAAATATGTGTTATGGAAGTTAATAAAATAAAATTTAGAGAATTCGGTTTCAGGCGGTGAAGTAAGAAATAAATCAATAACTTAATATTTCATTTAATTAAAAAGTAATGAAAAAGATTCAAATAATTTTTATCAATATCTAAAAATTTTTGAAAGTAACTAAATAAAATAAAACAATAACTTAAATTTAAATGAAATGAATACGTAAATAACAATATCGAAACAATAAAATGATTATAAATACAGGTAAAATATTAATTTAAATTAATTTAGATGAACAGAAATCGAAATAATCAAAATTTTTATATATAAATATTATATAAAAATCAAAATAATAATTATTAAATAAAACATTTGGAGATAAAATAAATATTGCAGATCATATTATGATTGTCAATTGCAATTAAATTTAA